>CM042055.1:72229872-72492372 GCA_023525745.1 Arctium lappa
ACAAACATCTGACTTGTATTTGCGCTTTAACTGATAAAGTTAAATCATCTGAGCAACACATACTTTCTAGGAAAACATGGGATCTTTGTGCTAGGACTTAATTGAAGCTTCTATGGATTCACGTTAACCAGTGTTTCCTACCCAAGAAGTTAATCCTTAGTGATTGAGTGTGAGGGGTCGAAAAGAAATGAGTGTGGGTTGTGCATTGAGGTAAAATGTAAATGAGAGTTTGGTTAGATGTGAGCTTATTGATTGAAAAGAAAGAGGGTGTGAGATCAGAGTAAAAGAATATCAAACTCTGCACCAACTACTTTCTGAGCCGGGCAGCCACATTACTAATGTTTCACAATTCTTTGGTGAACATTATTGAAACAGGCAACTAGCCCATGCCAACTCTTGACATTAACCCCACCAGCCACTCATTTTCTTCTTAACAAGAAAATGTTTCATTTTTCAAAGGGGAAGCAGCACATTTACTATCTGATTTTCATTTGGAAAATCTGGATATTGAAAAGAAGGAAGTCTGCCCCACCTTCGCACTTCAATCATGCATATTGAGTCTGTGTTGAACTTACTGTTGTCTCAGTGGTTTACACAAGATTGAGCCTACATAAGCAATCATCTATGCTTAATTCTTTCTATCACTTGCACAAACACACAAAGAATTTGTTTCTTTGTCATAACGTTCATAGAAATTGCCTTTGTGGTGTTTCAATAATTGGATGGAAGCCCTGGGGGAGTGAACATCAAAAAGCTCCTTTCCAATGTGTCTTCGTTACACACAGTAACTTTGTGTTACTAACAGGCATATTAACTGATTCATTTGTTGATTCAAGTGTTACATTCTTATTTTGTCTGGATTTGAAAAGATCTAGATGAATACATTATTCAAATTGGCAACGAATCAGTGGCTCATTATTAACGATCAGAGGTCAAAAAGAATTTCAATGACATTTCTTGAGGAAGTTTTGATGATATTGATGCATTTTTTTCATCAAAAAGGGGGAGAAGAGAAAGTTTGAAGAAATGTCCATTACAAGTTTTTCTTTCAAGAGATGTTTGAAAGAAGAAGAGTTAACCAAGAAATGGAGAGAATACAATTTTTAAAGAAATGTCCAAGTCAGAACGTTCAAATTTAGAGGAAATTTTCTTTGAAAATTTTCTGCTAAAGCATTCTGAGCTGAATCTGGAGATAATTTCTTTCCCTTATCTGAAAGAGTGTTTTTCTACGACTCTTGGGAAGATTACAAGATGTGTTAAAGAAAAAGAGAGAGATTGTATTTTTCTGAGCTTAAAGAGAAGATTGGATTGCTAAATCTTTTTAGTAATGATCTTGATCCACAGGGGGGAGATTGTTAGATCACATATTTATTGGATTCAAGATCATCAAGACTGAAGACGAAAGATTCAAGAAGTCAAAGTTGCAAAGTCAATTCTTAATTAAAGTGTAACACCCCGAATTTCCGTTTTATATTTTTGGTATTCTTGTGTTAAGTTGTTGTCGTTAGCACCGTGTTTGGTTTGAAGTTGAGTTGGATTTTGTAAAGTTTGGGGACAAGCAGTGAACTACGCGAGTTGAACCGTGACTAGAGGTCGCGGCACAACCCGCGTAACCCTCTGTTTGATATGAGATTTATGGAACTATGCGAGTTGCACCGCGACTAGAAGTCGCGGCACAACCCGCGAAACCCACTGGATGATCTTGGTTTTTGGGACACGGGCGAGTTATGCCGCGAGTTGAAGTCGCGGCATAACCCGCGTAGTTTCCTGGCCGACTTAAGGGTCCAGTCTCCCAAAATATCTCATTTCTCTAAAATCTCTAATCTCTCTCTTCTCTCTCTCTAAAATCGTTCTCTCTCTCTCTCTCTCTCTCTCTAGAGTTGGGTAGTGATGGTATTCGATCCAAAGTTTCGGTGTTTTAAGCTTCACCTCTACGTCGTGATCATTATCTGGTTTTCCGGGTTTTATCCTAAAACCTACTGGTGAGTTCCTACTACCATTTTACAAACTTTATATATGTCAAAACTCTTATTTGCGAAATCCGAAGTATTTCTACGGTATGATTTCATGTTCTCTACATTTTGAAATAAATGAAGTTTTTGGTGATTTTCGGGGTTCCCGATCAGTATTGACTAAAATGACGGGTTTCGCCTTATCAGAAGTAAAATGATGTTTTACTTGCCCATGTTTCTGGCTTATTGAAAGAATGTATATAAACTGGTTTTATGAATTCTTTCTTACCAACAGTTGATCTTGAAAGCGACATTTTGAAATATAAATGTGTTGATAACTATTTATCTAGCTTTGATGGTCATATGAAATATTGTGACAAGTCATGACTATACTAGTGGATCCCTAGGTATCGAGTCGACTTATGGCTAGGAAGGATATTCCCCTTCTGTTGTAGTTAGATACATTTGATCCTCGGGGGCAACTTGGTACGGTTATGTGAGACCGGTTACTAGCCATGGGTCAAATTGTAGCCTAACGAACGAGTATGACATGGTTCCTCGGGGGCCCTCCCTCACATCGTAGTACGAACCGTAGCGTTCGTGGCCATGGTTCCATGTATTTAGCTCATAACTCGGATTTGTGACTTACTTTGTGTTCCACTATAATCCTTGGTAAATCGGGTAATCCCCGTCATCGGAAGATGTGTTTTGGACCGATTGTCCGTATATTACCAAAAAACTGTATTTTGCATAACTAAACTTTTGGAAAGATTTACTTTGATGCATTTGATTATATCTCTTGAGATTTATGAACTGTATGTTCTCATAGGCTTTAAGCCTAACACTTTTTCTCAAATGATATGTATAACAGGTTTCCCTTAGCGGTGGGATGTACAGGGTTCGGAGAGACGAGTTTGGTCTCGAGGCATTTTTGAGATGACTATAGTGTGTTGATAGTTGGGCATTGTTAAGTCCCATTCTTTTGATGAATATTGAATTGTCAACTGGTGTAATCTAGATAGTTATGTTTAGATTAGTTTGTTGATGAATTCTAAATCCATACAGGTTTTTGTAAAGTCTTAAGGACTGATACACTTTTGAGAAGTTTGTATCAATTCAGTTGTCATATTGCCTTAATTATGAAGTTTTAAATTACTCTGATTTTCGAGGATGTTACAAGTTGGTATCAGAGCTCTAGTTTAAGTGAACTAGGCATGAATGTAAGATGTCTAGACTTAGACCGAGTATGATAACAATTGATCCGTGAGATCGGGTAGAACTTTTAAGATGGGTTAGTCTTAGAGTCAACGGAAAGTACGTTTATCAGGCGTTGTGACAATCGTGACGAGAACCTTTATGTGTTATATGTTCATAATATCACTTAGCTAATGTTATTATGAGGATATCGTACGTAAGTGTACTTGAATTCCTATTGCTATGACGATTGGTAATGTGGTAGTACGTTTTCTTTATGTTTATTCCAACTCTTTCTTATCTCTTTTCCTGTTCTGTGAAGCAGTTCAGTATGGTGAATACGCGTGGTAGACCGCATACACGTGTTGATGGTTTGGAAGCGACAACCTCAACCGCTGATCAACCGGAGGGAGTTGAGGTTGTTGTGCGTCCACCTGTTCAACAAATACTAGGTGGGGGGCCAGAGGTCATTCCGCGTGTGGACCTGGCTTTGTCCCACCCAGTCATTAGGGATGCTAGTTTTCCCGTCTGAGTTGATGGCCAACATGATGTTGGCAATTAGGGAAGAGATGGCAAAGCAACAAGAGTTTTTGCTAAAAGTGATTGAGGACCGCAATGTGAACAATCGGAGGAGTGAGACGGTTGTGGAAAACATTGCAGCGGGTTCTGGAGGCGCTAGTGCAGGAGTCAGGGCTGAGGAGCACAGGATTGTTGGTGCTCCGGGAAATAAGAAGAGTTGTTCCTACAAGTCCTTCCTGGGTTGGGGACCGCCAGAGTTCTCTGGTTCCGATGACCCAGTCATGTGTGTGAAGTGGATTCGAGCGGTCGAGCAAGCTTTTGGCTCTTCCGAATGCGGAGATGAACAGAGAGTGCGGTTCGGTACCCAACTGCTGAGGGATACTGCGCTTATTTGGTGGAATGTCATTCAATCCACCCTATCTCCTGCTGTGTTGGCCCAGTTGCCTTGGGCCGAGTTCAAGAAAAAGTTGTTAGAAGAATTCTGCAATGAGAGAACAATGGACCGAATTGAGAAAGAATTTCGGTCTCTGGTAAAGGGAAGCCTGACGGTGAGGGAGTACACCCGTCAGTTCATGGAGAAGCTTGATCTGGTGGGGCACGCTGCCCCAACGGAGAAGGAAAGGAAGAAGGCCTATCTGAATGGTCTACCTGCGGACATGCAATCTATGGTCCAAAATTCTAAAGCTTCTAACCTCTGTGAGATGATTGAAGAAGCTCAGTACATGGAAGAGATGTTCGCAAGAAACAAAGTTGAGAAAGTTGTGGTGGTGACTGATAAGAGAAAGTGGGAGAGCAGTTCTGTACCTCCCAGGAGGACCCGACCTTCTGTCGGAAACCGCAGTTTCGGCGGTTATCAAGAAGCTAAATGGTGCTCGAAGTGTCGAACCAAGCACCATGGTAGTTGTAACTCCACTTCTAGATTCTGCTTCAAGTGTGGTAAGAATGATCACACCGCCCGCGACTGTGCTGTCGTGGGGATGGTCTGTTTCGAGTGTAAGGCACCGGGGCATATGAAGAGAGATTGCCCGAAGCTCAAGTCTGGTAGCGTGGAGATAAAGAAGGAGAACCCTCCGAGGGTTCCGGGCCGAGCATTTCAGATGACGGCCGATGAGGCCAGGTCATCCGCTGATGTGGTATCAGGTACTTTTCTTATAAACTCTGTACCTGCTCGTATTTTATTCGATACAGGTGCCAGCTTCTCTTTCGTATCTGATTTGTTCTGTCAGAAGATTGCTATGCCCACTACTAGTCTTGAGGATGCATTAGTAGTAGAAATAGCCGATGGTAGTCAAGTTCTGATCCACGATGTTCTGAAGCAGTGTACTCTTAGTATCGAAGGGATAGAATTCTCGATCGATTTACTGCCGATGTTGATCGGGGGTTTTGATGTTGTGGTCAGCATGGATTGGTTGTCAAACAATCGCGCCAAGATCGTATGTTCCAAGAAGTTGATTCGACTTCCCAACCCCTCTGGTGAAGTCGTTGTCATCTATGGTGAAGTCGTTGTCATCTATGGTGAAAAGAGAAAAGGTGAAGTGGCAATAATCACAATGGCAAAGGCACGCAAGTGCTTAGTAAAAGGATGTTCGTCTTTCCTAGCTTATGTGATCAATGCCAAGTTAGAGAAATCAAAGCTGGAAGATGTGAAGATTATGCGTGAGTTTCCAGATGTCTTTCTGGACGACTTGCCCGGGTTACCACCCGACCACCAGTTAGAGTTTCGGATTGATCTTGTGCCTGGAGCAGCACCAATTGCTAAAGCTCTTTACCATTTAGCGCCGTCAGAGATGCAAGAAATGATGGCAAAACTCCAAGAGCTTCTGGAGAAGGGCTTTATAAGACCGAGTTCATCACCCTGGGGAGCTCCGGTCTTGTTTGTAAAGAAGAAAGATGGCACGATGAGAATGTGCATTGACTATCATGAGTTGAATAAAGCTACAGTAAAGAACAGATATCCGCTTCCGAGAATAGACGACTTGTTCGATCAACTTCAAGGGGCGGGTTGTTTTTCCGAAATCGACTTACGTTCGGGTTATCACCAAGTGAAGGTGAGTGAAGAAGATGTTCCGAAGACAACTTTCAGAACGCGTTACGGCCGTTACGAATTTCTTGTAATGCCTTTTGGTCTAACGAACGCACCAACGATATTTATGGACTTGATGAATAGAGTGTCCAGACCATTCCTCGACCAGTCGATCATTGTATTAATTGATGACATACTCGTGTACTCCAAGAGCGAGTCAGAACACGAACAACATCTTCGAGAAGTGCTTGAAGTGTTGAGAAAGGAAAGATTGTACGCCAAGTTTTCCATGTGTGACTTTTGGCTTAAAGAGGTACAATTTCTGGGTCACGTTGTCACTCGAGACGGGGTGAAAGTGGATCCCTCCAAGATTGAAGCTATGATGAATTGGGAATCCCCCAAGAGTCTGTCAGAGATCCGAAGTTTCTTGGGTCTGGCAGGGTACTACCGGAGATTTATCCAAGACTTTTCGAAAATCGCTTCTTCCTTGACAGTTTTGACTCGGAAGAATGTGAAGTTCGAATGGACCGAAACGCAAGAGAAGGCTTTCCGTATCCTTCAAAAGAAGTTATATGAAGCTCCGATTTTGTCGTTACCTGAAGGGTCAGAAGACTTTGTGGTCTATAGCGACGCTTCGAAGATGGGTTTAGGTTGTGTACTGATGCAGCGGGGCAAGGTAATCGCTTACGCCTCGAGACAGCTTAAAACACACGAGGAGAACTATCCTACCCACGATTTGGAGTTAGCAGCGGTGGTGTTCGCCCTGAAGCTTTGGCGACACTATCTCTATTGCACGAAGTGTACACTCTACACAGATCATAAGAGCCTGAAGTATGTCTTTTATCAGAAAGAGTTGAATATGAGACAATGGCGGTGGCTCGAGTTGCTTAAAGATTACGATTATGAATTGCTTTACCATCCCGGTAAGGCGAACGTGGTGGCCGATGCGTTAAGTCGAAAGGACTATAGCGGGAGTATTCGGGCTACCCATTCGAGAATCGAGCTAGTATCTAGTCTTGTTGAGAAGATCAAGACATCGCAGATGGAAGCATTGTTAGAAGAGAATCTCAAAGAGGAAGTCATGACAAAACAACGTTTACTCTTAACGGAAGATAGTCGTGGGGTAAAACTGTTCAACGGTCGTGTGTGGGTACCCAAGATTGGGGGTAACCGTGAGCTGTTGCTAGAAGATGCACACAAGTCCAAGTATTCCATTCATCCGGGGAGTACAATGATGTACAGAGATTTGAAGGTGCACTATTGGTGGCCGGTAATGAAACTTGACGTGGCGCGTTACGTTGAGCGTTGTGTGACGTGTTCGCAAGTTAAGGCCGAACATCAGCGACCGTATGGGAGTCTACAGTCTTTAGAGATTCCTGAATGGAAGTGGAAGCATATCACCATGGACTTTGTGACGAAGTTGCCTAAAAGTCTTCGAGGTCATGATACCATTTGGGTGATAGTTGATAGATTGACAAAGAGCGCTCACTTCTTGCCTATGCGCGAGACTTTAACGATGGATAAGTTAGCAAAACTTTATATCGATGAAGTGGTCTCGAGGCACGGCATACCATTGTCAATCGTGTCGGATCACGACAGTCGGTTCACTTCGAACTTCTGGGATGGGTTTCAGAAAGAACTTGGTACTCGAGTGAAGTTGAGTACGGCTTACCATCCGCAAACCGACGGGCAGAGCGAGCGAACGATCCAAACTTTGGAAGACATGTTGAGGTCTTGTGTCATCGATTTCGGGGGTAGTTGGGACTCTCACCTGCCTTTGGTGGAGTTTGCTTACAACAACAGCTACCACTCGAGTATTGGAATGGCGCCTTTTGAGGCATTGTACGGGCGAAAGTGCCGAACTCCCGTGTGTTGGCTTGAAGCGGGAGAAAAGCAGTTCGTCGGACCGGAAATCGTGCAAGAGACGGCCGATAAGGTCAAATGTATTCGTGAAAGATTGAAAGCGGCTCAGGATCGACAGAAGAGTTATGCCGATAAAAAGAGACGGTCGATGGAGTTCCAAGTGGGCGATCGTGTGTTGCTTAAAGTATCGCCGTGGAAGAGAATTATTCGGTTCGGAAAGCGAGGGAAGTTGAGTCCCCGTTTCCTCAGACCTTTCAAAGTGCTCAAGAGGGTGGGTTTGCAAGCCTACCAATTGGAACTACCGCCAGAGTTGAGCAGAATACACAACACGTTTCATATTTGTTACCTTCGGAAGTGTTTGGCGGAAGAGGAAAGCGTTATTCCTCTCTCCGAGTTGACAGTAGACGAAGGTAACCGTTGTGTAGAAGAGCCTGAGGCCATCTTAGAGAGAAAGTCTAAGAAGTTGCGTCACAAAGAGGTCACTATGGTCAAGGTGCAGTGGAAGCATCATCGGGGAGCCAATGTGACGTGGGAAGCTGAAGAGGATATGAAGCGAATATATCCTCATCTTTTCGAATAGTTAGGATTTCGGGGACGAAATCATTCCCAAGTTGGGAAGGATTGTAACACCCCGAATTTCCGTTTAGTATTTTTGGTATTCTTGTGTTAAGTTGTTGTCGTTAGCACCGTGTTTGGTTTGAAGTAGACTTGGATTTTGAAGTTTGGGGACAAGCAGTGAACTACGCGAGTTGAACCGCGACTAGAGGTCGCGGCACAACCCGCGTAACCCTCTGTTTGATATCAGATTTATGGAACTACGCGAGTTGCACCGCGACTAGAAGTCGCGGCATAACCCGCGAAACCCACTGGATGATCTTGGTTTTTGGGACACGGGCGAGTTATGTCGCGAGTTGAAGTCGTGTCATAACCCGTGTAGTTTCCTGGCCTACTTAAGGGTACAGCCTCCCAAAATATCTCATTTCTCTAAAATCTCTAATCTCTCTCTTCTCTCTCTCTCTAAAATCGTTCTCTCTCTCTCTCTAGAGTTGGGTAGTGATAGTTGGTATTCGATCTGAGGTTTCGGTGTTTTAAGCTTCACCTCTATGTCGTGATCATTATCTGGTTTTCCGGGTTTTATCCTAAAACCTACTGGTGAGTTCCTACTACCATTTTACAAACTTCATACATGTCAAAACTCTTATTTGCGAAATCCGAAGTATTTCTACGGTATGATTTCATGTTCTCTACATTTTGATATAAATGAAGTTTTTGGTGATTTTCGGGGTTCCCGATCAGTATTGACTAAAATGACGGGTTCCGCCTTATCAGAAGTAAAATGATGTTTTACTTGCCCATGTTTGTGGCTTATTGAAAGAATGTATATAAACTGGTTTTATGAATTCTTTCTTACCAACAGTTGATCTTGAAAGCGACATTTTGAAATATAAATGTGTTGATAACTATTTATCTAGCTTTGATGGTCACATGAAATATTGTGACAAGTCATGACTATACTAGTGGATCCCTAGGTATCGAGTCGACTTATGGCTGGGAAGGATATTCCCCTTCTGTTGTAGTTAGATACATTTGATCCTCGGGGGCAACTTGATACGGTTATGTGAGACCGGTTACTTGCCATGGGTCAAATTGTAGCCTAACGAACGAGTATGACATGGTTCCTCGGGGGCCCTCCCTCACATCGTAGTACGGACCGTAGCGTTCGTGGCCATGGTTCCATGTATTTAGCTCATAACTCGGATTTGAGGCTTACTTTGTGTTCCACTATAATCCTTGGTAAATCGGGTAATCCCCGTCATCGGAAGATGTGTTTTGGACCGATTGTCCGTATATTACCAAAGAACTGTATTTTGCATAACTAAACTTTTGGAAAGATTTACTTTGATGCATTTGATTATATATCTTGAGATTTATGAACTATATGTTCTCACTAGGCTTTAAGCCTAACACTTTTTCTCAAATGATATGTGTAACAGGTTTCCCTTAGCGGTGGGATGTACAGGGTTCGGAGAGACGAGTTTGGTCTCGAGGCATTTTTGAGATGACTATAGTGTGTTGATAGTTGGGCATTTTTTAGTCCCATTCTTTTGATGAATATTGAATTGTCAACTGGTGTAATCTAGATAGTTATGTTTAGATTATTTTGTTGATGAATTCTAAATCCATACAGGTTTTTGTAAAGTCTTAAGGACTGATACACTTTTAAGAAGTTTGTATCAATTCAGTTGTCATATTGCCTTAATTATGAAGTTTTAAATTACTCTGATATTCGAGGATGTTACATAAAGTCTAGATCATTTTGTAATAAAAAGTCAAAGTTTATTTTTGTGTATTTTGTTTTTCCCTAAATAGGTATATGGTTATTAGGGTGCTAGGGTTGGGTGTGTGTAAGGGTGTGCAAAAATAGAAATCATCAGCCGCACATTATTCTAGAAAAAAGAGAGAGAGCTTAGAGAGAGAAATCCTTTCAAGAGAGAACTTGTAATCCTTTGATTGTAATATCAAAATCAGGTTTGTTAATCTCTTGTTTGTGATTACATGTTTTATGTGATAAGAAATTGAATTTGCAGGGAACATCAAAGAGGATGACGAGGGAGATGATGAAGATTTTGATCTTCATGATCAAGAGAAGGAGCAACCAGTTGATGATGATGATGACGACGATGAGGAGGACCAATCTCTTTGGTTCTCATCTGTTAACGTCACTTCAGCGATAACTTCAAAAGAAATTGTCACAAAAGAAGCAGGGGGAAGAGATGAAACATCTTCAGGTACTCCTTCCCAAGGCAAGCAGAAGGGTATAGCTACCGAGGGAAACTTGAACATTGTCTCACGATCTGAGGGGGAGAATCATTCTCATGTATGCCTTTCCATCGTACCTATCTCTTTCTATACCTACCACGCCCCTGTCTCTTTCTAAGCTTTTATCTTTCTTTTTCCTAAAAATATACACTAACTCCTTTTCACTTCTTGTCCAGACAATTCTCTCCCCTGCTTAAGGGAACCGAACTACCAATAATCCCAGCTCTTACAGCTGAAGACCAAATAATCCCAATCTCATTTAGTGAGATTGAAGAAGAAGAAGAAGAAGAAGAAGAAGAAGAAGAAGAAGAAGAAGAAGAAGAAGAAGAAGAAGAAGAAGAAGAAGAAGAAGAAACCTTGCTCCACCCAGGAAGGCCCTCTTGACCAGCTCATTGGTCAGAGGAAGAACTAAATAAAAGAACAGAGATTATCTCTCATCTGGAGAGTCAACGGCTGAAATTCCCTCTTCAATCTTCGTCCAAAGAAATTTACTTCCTTACTGAAGCTGAGATAGAAGAATCCATCAGAGCTGAGAAGCTGATTGCTGAATGCCAACAAGATGCAACTCTTGCTCTTAAGGTTCAATCTTCTCAGGTTAAAGATAAAAGATTAAAGAAAAATCCAGTGGAAGTTCAAGTTGCACTACTAAAGGAAATTCAAGAGGAGTACTCCAGAGAACAAGAGGTCAGCGATAACTCAGTCGAATGGTGTAAGCAAAAAGTCAACTATCGCTCCGACCCAATGAAAATAACAGCTGTTGTCATCTCTGGAAGAAAGAATAAGGAATGAATTTTTGTAACCATGGAGGTAACCAGAGAGGATGCAAGCTCAAAGGCAATTTTCGTTTCAAAGCTTGAGAGTTTTGGCTACATGGAATGGCTAGAGCTCAAAGATGCGCTGAAGAAATCAAAGTCAACCTACAGAGGCTATGTCGAAGGCATCCTAGACGCCATCATCAACAGAGTCACTGCAGTCTTAAACGTGCCATCTACCCTTCCTCCTAAGCCAAGGCAAATCAAAAGAAAGCATGTTTCTTCCTTCTCTGATAATGTCGCTGCTATCAGAAACGACACCTCCATCAAATTCTCAAAGGAAGCATTGTTCGGACCTCCTCCTGATCTCTCAGTTCTAGACATATCCCTGCCTCCTGGTGGACTATTCATTCTCGGGAAAGTACTTGATGATCCTCATGGATTCTTCTTCAGAGATGATGAAGGGGTACTCAGATTTCAGAGATTCTCTAAGATTCCCATCTGTCCTCTGAATCATCTCAAAGATCTTTTGTGTCTATGGTGTGACTTCTCTACATCAGATGAACCGATCAAGACAATCACTCGTCAAGAATCATCAGATCGAAGGCAAAGAGGAGAAGCAGTACCTGACTATATGATCAAGGTTCTAAAGTCTTATCTAGATAGTTGATAGATTAGTCTCTTACTTATTGTAATCTATTAGTTAGACTTACAGTAGTTAGTTCTTCACTTGTAGTTTATATTTTCATCTCTTGTAATTCTTTCTTTGAATTAATGAAAATTCAATGAAGTACTTAACTATATCAATACTGTAAAAGATCCCTCAAAATATTAATTGGGACAAGTATGTTATGAGTCCTGATTATTCCTCATTTTGAATTAAAAGTAATTTTCTTCAGTTACTTTTTCATTATCAAATAAGGGGAGATTGTTGATCCATACTCTCTCAGTAATTTGATAAAGACCTTTTTCTATACTTAGTGAAAATTACGTTTAATAAATATGTATTAGTATTTCATCATCAGCGATCATACTGAATCTGTTCAACTATCACTGATGATCTATCTTGTAAACATTAATATGGATTAGTGTTTCACTATCAGCGGTCAAATACTGAGTGTGTTCAGTATCGCTGATAGTTTCTAATGTAAACAGTTAAATGTAATCCCTAAAGACAAATTTCGCGTCAAAAGATGGTCATAGCTGAATCGAAGACGAAGCTTGATAGACTAGAATTGTATTCAAGATTAAAATAGAGGGTCTTGTTTGTAAATGTTGTATAGTTAAGGGTTTTGAGTTGTAAAGTCAACTATGTTGACTTAGTATAAATAGGTTGGTTTATTTGTAATCTTGTAAGTACGCGCATAGATACGAATTACAGATTTGGTAAGAACTCACACACACTGAGAACACACACTACGAGAGACTTGTGACACAAAGTTAGATCTGTGACTATTGTAATTCGTGTGATTAATCAATAAAGATTGCGTTCTAAATGTTTGTGTGAAATATATGCTAGTAATTTGGGTCACAATTGGTATCAGAGCTAGACCAGAGAAGAAGAAAAATCAAAATTTTGTCACTGTTCCATCGACTCTTTGCAAAATCAAATTATTTGATTTAATAGAAATTTGGGTGTAAATTTGTGTTCATTATGATCGCAAACTGTTACTGAACAATTCTTGTTCTGGTTGGAAATCGAACTGATCAACAAATTACTATAATTTGATCAAAGTTTCAATTTCCAGAAACTTTTTGCTCGTGGACTGCCATGGATTGATTTCTACTTCAATAGTTATTCTTAGAGAAATTTCTTACACATGGTTGTTCACGACGTTACAGTGATCATTTGTACAAAATTTTAGAGTCAAACATTGAGATTTGGGTGGAAATTAGTGAAAAATATCTCAAGATCCATAGAATTCACAGAGAAAATGAAGAACTCGCACGATGAACTCGTAGGGTGGAAGAATTCGCACATCACAAGAAAAACTTGAAAGAATTCGCATAATTCTGTGTGGAAAAGTTGCTAAGGAAGGAATTCGCACGAAGACATATACGAAAAGCTAAGAATTCGCACAAAGCTATCTACGAGAAGTGTGGAATTCGCAAAAGACACATGTACGAATTGTGAAGAATTCGCACACTAGTCTTCTGCGAAAAGCCCAGAATTCGCACACTAGTCTTCTGCGAAAAGCCCAGAATTAGTACACTAGTCTTCTGCGAAAAGCTCAGATTTCGTATCCTTTTGATATCTTTTTCATGCGAATTCTAGTTAATACGAATTCTTATCTGTGAGTGTTATGCAAATTGTGTCATACGAATTCTTGTATATGAATTCTTACATACGAATTTTGTACTTAGCATATTTTTCAAGTGATTTTTCTGATTTTCTGACTAACGATCATATCTAGCTAATTTTTTTTAGATATCAAGCTGCAATATGAGATTTAATTGTCAAAATCTAGATTTAGCTTAAATCTAGCAAGGTGAGTTCAAGTTGCTTTGTAAAAACTATGTACATGCCAAAATGTGTATTTTAAAGTAAAAATATGTTTTACTTGGTAATCGTCAAAGTGTGAGTATTTTGATAAGTTTTCATGTTTGATAAACATGGGTTGCTTTAATCTCATGAAATGTCCATATCTGGGTTTTAAATATTTCAATTAGTAAATAGCATGACTTTTGCATTTGGTTATTTTGTTCAAATGAAGTCTATTTTATGATTTATGCATTTTTGGTGATTTTGTACGAATAAATTCTAATCTTTGATTTATGCATTCTTTATGTATTTGAGTTCATAAACTATTTAGAAAATGCATGTCTCCGTGTTATGAGACATTTTGGAAACATAAGGGTATGAGCCCATTTGGGAAACCTTTGGTCCCAATCCATGATGAGTTTTTGGGTTAATCACATCGTTAAGGTATGTGTCTGCATAAACTTCGTTTAATCGTGTTTCTTTAATTGGGGATTGTTATTTGATGATCAAATGAGTTTTGAGCATTTTAGCTCGGTTTTGACTGAAAAAGAGTTTCGTGGACATTTGTCCAGTTTTAATGGCTCTATGTAGAGCCCATGTACGATTTACATCTTAATGCATCTTATTGCATATTTATGAAAATTATATGCTCGAGTGTGTTGGTCATTCATGTGTAGTCATGTAATGTTACACTGTGTTGCATTGGATCCATAAGCACGTAAGTCAGTCTTTAATTGATGGTCAACTGGGTGTTTCGAGATTTGACTCCAGGGCCAATGTTTTTATGACCTTAACTTTTCAAGTGTACACTAGGAGGGCTGAGTCCAGTTGTGCTATCATAAGTGATGGACGTTTTGGACCTCCGCCATTCGAGGTAATGCCATGGTGGTAGTCCTCGAATGTTGTCGAGCCTTTGGCGGTATTCATGTTAATATTCGCTAAGGTCAGTTGTCTCTTTTGGTGTAGCTTGAAGGGAGTCGTAGGGGCACTTGGGATTGCGTGTCGTGAAGTGTCATACGATTAACGTTGTATGAGTGGCATACTTTTGTGTTCCTCCACTCTCAACGGAAACGGGACTCCCCCGTCGTCGGCCAGCAGTATTTTGGATATTTAATTGTCCATGCTTTAATATTTGGATCTCATTCCATTTTATGGTCACGTGAGTATTGAATCTTAGTTACATGTTTTCAATGGCATATTATATTTATATGGGTTGTTTTCCCATGATTTTATGAGTTCACGTATTATGCCCCCACCCGTGTTTTGGGTGTTTCGGGATATAAAGTTTTATCCGCGTTTTTATAATTGGGAGTCCATTTTCTATTCACGTTTGAGTGAGTTTTGGGCGGCATCATTTTATAAAGAAAGTTTTGTATTGGGACATTCGTCCTTAAAAACGCATGTTATTGGAAAACGAGTCGTTTCCATAGTTAAGGGAAATCATTTTAAAAGTTTATAATTTAAACTGCATCCCTTCCTTTTAACGTAATATTTATTCATGTTGAAAACTCTTGAACTCACTAGGCATTAGCCTAACTTTTTTAATTGTCGGCATGTGCATCATATTCTGTTTGAGGTTAATTGTAGAATTTTATATTTGAGGTATGAAGAACATTTTATTTGTATTGATTTTATATTTGAGGATGTTACAGGTAGGTCAGAAAATGAAATATGGTTCTCAGATGCTCCGGGGTTCGGCCTTAACATGGTTGAATGTCTTCACCGCAACTCTAGAGGTATCCGTGCTAGCCAAGATGTTTTGGGCCGAGTTCAAGAGGAAGATTTTGGAAGAATATTGCAATGAAGAAGAAATGGACCCGATAGAGGAGGAGTTTCGGTCGATCAAAAAAGGAGATTTGTCGGTGAAGGAGTATACCCAATTGTTCATGGAGAAGCTAAACTTGGTGGGGCATGTGGTCCCGACCGAGAAAGAAAAGATAAAAGCGTACTTGAAAGACCTGTCCGCGGACATGACGTCGATGGTCCACAACTCCAAAGCATCTAACCTCCGTGAAACAATCGAAGAGGCCAAAGTGATGGAAAGACTCTATGCACGGGACAAAGAGGAGAATATGAAAGTAGGAGAGAAGAGAAGGTGGGAGAGCCTGCCAAGTTCGTTCAAGAAGCCGAGATTCCAACCGAGAAGTAAAAATTTTGATAATCGCCGTGAGGCGAAGTGGTGTCCCAAATGCAAGAGCAAGCATTTTGGGTTTTGCAAAACCAACTCCAACCCCAACCCGGTCTCATGTTTCAAATACGGTAAATTGGGCCATATTAGCTCCTAGTGTCCCATCAGGGGGATAATTTGTTACGAATGTAAAGAGATGGGGCACGTGCGGAGGGAGTGCCCCAAACTGAGAGGTTTTGCGAGAGGAGTGTTAAACCCATAATACTTGTTGATTGATTAACACACAACACAATAAAGATCAAGAGATAAACAGATCAGAATAACATACCACGATCCCTTGATTAATCAATGAAAACCTTGTGTGTTCTTGGTACCTTAGCTTGCGATTACAATACGGCTACTTCCTCTCTATATGATTATGAAAGTGATAATGAGGAATCTGAGAGGATTAACCTAAAAACCTAATTAATTAAACCTATTTATACTTAGGTCTAATGCCTAATGGGCTTGGGCCCAATTACAACTAACTATCAAATAAATACAAATTAGACCCTTAACTTTAACTTTAATCTTGAATACAATTTATGATCCAACAATCTCCCCCTTTGGATTCAAGATTAAAAAAATTTGGCAATAATCTTCGGGTCTTCACTTTTCTTGAAAACTTCAGATATAGTCTTCATCTTTCTCTTTCTTTAAAAGAAGTGTCCTTCTGACGATCATCTTCAGTCAGGCTTTTGATAAAACAAATAAGTTCAGACACTTTGATATCTTTGAAAACTTCAGCAATCTTTACTTCAAAACTTCAAAAAATTCTTCTTGTATTCTCCCTTGTTGAGTATTCTCCCCATTTTTGATGAATGGTGAGAATCAGCATCATCAAAACAAATGAAAACAATCTCCCCCTTTGTGGATGGTCATCAATTTAGCACTGTCTTCATGTATCGATCCCTGTATGGAAATAAGAGCAGTCTTCCCAGAAGGAAAGAGTGATTATTTCAATCTTTTCAGATTCAAATAACAAGTAGTAACCATTTGAATCTTTTCAAATTCAAACAGTTTAACAGGTGTAACCCTGAATCAACAAATGACTCAGTTAAAATGCCTGTCGTAACACAAAGTTACTGAGTAACACAAAGTTACTATATAAGGAGTTGGTTTTGATGTTGACTCCCCAGGACTTCCATTCAATCATCGAATAACACATGGTTATCTATGAACGTTCTGACAGAAAACAAACTTTTGTGTACTTGTGCATGTGTATGAAAGAATTAAGCATAGATGATTGCTTTTCAATATAGGCTCAAAGTATGTAAACTTGTTGAGACAACAACAAATTATACAAAGACTCAATGTGCAGGAGAAAGGGTCGAAGGTGGGGCAACTTTCCTTCTTTTTCAATATTAGTATCTTCCAAATGAAGAACCAATAGCATATGTGCAGCTTCCCCAGAAAATGTGAAACATTCTCTTTTTGAGAAAAGAATGAGTAGTTGGTGGGGTTGTATGCAAGAGATGGCATGGGCTAGTTGCCTTTTTCAATGATGGTCACCAAAGAATGTGAACCAATCAGTAGATGTGGCTGCCCGACTCAGAAAGAAGTTTGGTGCAGAGTCTGATATTCTTTTACTCTGTTCTCTCATCCTCTTTCTTTTAATTCTCATTTCTAACCAATCTCTCTTTTCCATTTTACCTCTTCACACACCAACACTCAATCTTTTGACCCCTCTCCCCTCAATCACTCAGGGAATACTTCCTGGGTAGGAAACACTGGTTATCGTGAATCCATGGAAGTTCTGTTAAGTTCTCACACTGAATCCCATGTATTTTCCTAAAATAACGTGCTATCAACAGTCTTTTGTACATGAAAGCACAAAGGAATACAAACAAGAAGAATAAAAATTTGGAGATGTCAAAACATAAGATGTTTGACAAGGAAATTCTCCCCCTCAACTAAAAGAGTATGACAATTAAGCTTATAGATGATTAAGCTCCCCCTCAACTTAAAGTTTTTTTTTAAACAGAAAACAGAAAAATAAAGCACTGAAGTGTGGGTTCTAATCAGATGCGATTAGAAGCCATAGTCACTTGAACACACCTGCATATAAAAGAAATAATGGTAATCATTTGTGAAAATGATTCCTCTCTCTCTAGCTACAGGCGTAGAATAAAGATAGAAAAACACAACATTAAGAGTCAGAATACTCCCCCTAGAATCCTGAGTAAGGTCTAAGATGACATGTTCAACATACCAAGTTTGTTGATGAGAAATTGGAACCTCTTTTCATCCAATGGCTTGGTGAAAAGATCAGCTAACTGGAAGTCAGTTTGAACAAAGTGCATTTCGATATCACTTTTTTCTACATGATCCTTGATGAAGTGATAGCGTACATCTATATGCTTGGTCTTCGAATGCTGAACCGGGTTAGCAGTTATGGCGATTGCGCTCTTGGAATCACAATAATTAGGGATGCGCTTATAGTTGTACCCAAAGTCCCTTAACTGTGTCTTCATCTAGAGGACTTGTGAACAGCAGCTAGCAGCAGCTACATATTCTGCCTCAGCAGTGGATGTTGAAACACAATTTTGTTTCTTTGAGGTCCAACTTACAAGTTTATCACCTATAAATTGACATGATCCAGAGGTGCTTTTCCGGTCTAGCTTACATCCTGCATGATCAGCATCTGTAAAGGCAATTAGTTCAAAACGAGAATCCTTTGGATACCAAAGGCCTAAATTAGGAGTGCCTTTGAGATATCTAAGGATTCGCTTAAGAGCATTAAAGTACGACTCTTTAGGATTAGACTGATATCTCGCACAAAAACATGTGGCGAACATTATATCTGGGCGACTAGCAGTCATATAAAGTAAGGAACCAATCATGCTACGATACACCTTTTGATCAACAGGTTTACCAGAGGGATCTGTATCTAAGAGTGTACCAGTAGCCATTGGTGTTTTCATGACTGAACTATCTGACATATTGAACTTTCTTAACATGTCTTTTATATATTTTAGCTTGATTAATGAAAATGCCTTCGGGTAATTGCTTTACTTGTAAACCAAGAAAGAAATTTAATTCACCCATCATCGACATTTCAAACTTTGTTTCCATGATTTTAGAAAAGTTCTTGCAAAATTTCGGATTTGTCGACCCAAATATTATGTCGCCAACATAAATCTGAATGAGAATCAAGTCCTCACCTTGCCTTTTAAGAAATAAGGTGGTGTCAACCGTACCTTTCTTGAGAAATTTAGTTAGAGTTTCATACCAGGCTCTTGGTGCTTGTTTAAGAACATAAAGCGCTTTGTCTAACACATAGACATGATCAGGGTGATGAGGATCAATGAAACCTTCAGGTTGATCCACATAGACCTCCTCATGCAGAACGCCGTTTAAGAAAGCTGATTTTACGTCCATTTGATAGACTGTAAAGTTTTTGTGCGCTGCATATGCTAAGAAGATTCTGATGGCTTCAATCCTTGCAACAGGGGCGAATGTTTCATCATAGTCAATGCCCTCCTGTTGACAGTATCCTTTTGCAACCAAACGAGCTTTGTTTCTCACAACTACTCCAGCCTCGTCTTTCTTGTTTCTGAATACCCACTTTGTTCCAATAACAGTTTTACCTTTAGGTAGTGGGATCAAGCACCATACCTTGTTCCGTTCGAATTGTAGAAGCTCGTCTTACATAGCAGAAATCCATAAGGGATCACGTAGAGCTTCAGATGCTTTCTTTGGTTCTAGGGAACTAAGGAAGCTTGAAAACATGCAGAAATTAGCGGACGCTGACCATGTCGTGACACCAGATTGTACGTCACCTATCACGTTATGCAGGGGATGATCCTTAGTCCAACGATGTGTACGTGGTAAGGATTCAACTGTTTGTTGCGTGTTCGATGCATTGTATTCATCATGCACGGCAGGTAGATCCACAGATGTACTCGGGACATCTTGTACTGGTGTTTCTGATACTGAAGCTTCTAGAGTAGCAGCTGAAGTACTCGTGACTTCATTTCCAGAAGAATTATCTGCAGAGACAGATTCAGCATTAGTAGAGTCAGAAACTAATGGTTTACTTGTACCTGATGGAGATGCAGTGACATCTTCGGATGGTCCAGACATGTCTTCAGAAATATTAGGGACCTCCGAGCTTGTTGTTGAAGTTGATATGCCTTTGTCAAAATCTGCACAAATATCATCGGAGGCATCAATAAACAACAAATCTAACTCAGATGAAGTAGAGTTAGAGTTAGAAGAAGTAGATTCTTTAGATGTTGCTTCTATTCTGGAGTGAATAGAAGCTTTGTTCTTAAGTCCGAGTTCTGAACTGTTGTGTCCAGAAGTCCGAGTAAAATTCTCATCAAAAGAGACATTCATGCTTTCAACAACCGTCTTGGTTCGAATAATGTAAATTCGATAAGCTTTGGATGTCAGAGAGTATCTAACGAGATATCCTTCATCCGCTTTCTTATCAAATTTTGATAGACCTTGACGCTCTCGAAGAATGTAACACCTGCAACCAAAAACACGAAGGAAATTGATGTTAGGTTTACGATTGTTGATTAACTCATATGCTGTTTTGTCAAAGCGTTTGACCACAATGGTACGATTCTATGTAAAGCATGCTGTTACGACAGCCTCAGCCTAAAGATACATGGGTAGATCCGAATAAGCAAGCATAGTACGAGCAGCTTCAACAAGAGTACGGTTCTTTCGTTCAACAATGCCATTCTGTTGTGGAGTGTAGGCTACGGAGAAGTTATGTGAAATTCCTACAGAGATAAGATAGCTCTGCAGGGTGTCATTCTTGAACTTCGTGCCGTTATCGATGTGAATAGTTCGGACTGGCAATTGAAGACGTGAATGCGCTTGATAAAAGCGATGATCAATTCTGGCGCATCTGACTTGTTGCGAAGAAACTCGAGCCATGTATACCTTGAATAGTCATCTATCATTACTAAGACGTAGTTCTTGCCACTGATAGATGTTGTTCGCATTGGGCCACAAAGGTCCATATGAAGAAGTTCCAGTGCAGATGAGGTCGATGATTCAGTTTTGGACTTGAATGAGCATCGCTTCATTTTTCCCAACTCACATGCGGAACATAGTGAATCTTTCTCGAACCTCATTTCTGGTAGACCTTTGACCAGACCTTGTCTCTGTAGCTTAGCTATTGAGCGGAAATTCTGATGAGACAAGCGACGATGCCACGTCAAAGATTGAGCTTTAGTTGCTTTGGCTAATAGGCATACTGGACGTGTGGTAGACAGTGTAGGAAAATCTACATAATATAGATTTCCATGGCGCTCAGCTTTGAAGACTTCGTAACCATCAGGATCCTCAAGATAGCAATGAGTTTTTGTGAGACGAACTTGATATTTCATGTCACAAAAGTGACTGGTGCTGAACAGATTGTGATCAATTCCTTCAACGTATAACACCCATTGAATCTTCACAACTCCATTATCGAGCATTCCATATCCTTTGACGTGTCCTTCTACTTCAAAATTTGCAAACCTAACTGCTCCGACAGACTCCTCCACATAGTTATGCAAGAGGTGCTTGAATCCTGTCATGTGGCGTGAACATCCAGAATCTATTACCCACAATCGACAGGCCTGCAAAAGAGACAATTAGTTTTGCTTAGGTACCCATATCAAGATGGGTCCTTCACGGTTAGCGTCAAGCAATTCAATAATATCAGTAGGTTTAACTTTCACTCTCCATTCATAACGGGGTTTTGGAACCCATTTCCAAACCATTTTAACATTTAATTCCTGAAAGTGCTTTTTAGATCTAGGATTGGCAACCTTAGCCCTATACACTTTGGGTTGTGTGGAAGAATTAGAATCAAAATTAAGATTCAGTTTAGCTTTTCTTTTATTCTTTTTGGACTTAGGAGTGAAGTAGTATTTGAAAGAGTTATCCCAGCAGTGTTTGCAATATAGATTCTTTCGAGCAAAATTCATAAACTTATATTTATCGGAACAAATCTTACATTCATTTCCATCAAAAGAATTACTTTTCAAAATAACACTGTCTGAAATACAACTGTTTGTAACAAAAGATTCACTAGAAGTCAAACTATCATGTTTATTCAAACTAGTAACTTTATTCTTCTTACTCCTCCCAATTCCATTTCCTTTTATATCTGAAACAGGAACAGGAACCTTGTTAGTCTCTATCTTAGAGGGTGGTTCTTTTCTAGAGTTATTTGAAGTCTCACCCTTCTCAAAAATACTAGGTGGATATTCAGGACAATTAGAGTAAACAATTGAAGGTTTTGCAGGAGCATCAAATTCTGGATTAGTTCTTACCTTCCAGCTTGGATCATTGAACATCTGTTTATCATTTGAAGCATTCTTAAACAAAGTAATTTTCAAATCATTGATCTCTGTGCAAAGCTCTTGATTTTCTTTCAAAGATTTTTCAAGTTTAAATTTGAGATCAAAGTTTTCATCTTCAACCTCATCAAGAGACTGTTGCAACATATCAATTTGCTTCATCAATTCAGATGTATGATCACTCACAGAATTTGACTCCTTTAGATTAGAAACAAGAGCAGAGTCTGAAGCATTCATCATTTCAGAGAACCTTTCTTCAGTCATGTTCTCAATAAACTCCATTTTGTCATTTTTAGAACAAGATCCATTCGTGATGACAGTTTCTTCTTCAACCTCTTCAACAAGTAAAGGTTTAGAAGCAATAGGATTTGAGACTGATGGTATAGTTGATGGATCAACATCCGATTCATAGTCATCATATTTGCATGCAGTCTTAGGTGGAACCGTGTCATTGCTGACTGATTCTTTTGAAGATGTGGTAAACAGTGAATCAAACTCAGCCAATTCGATCTTTCGAGTCTCATAGCTTTTGTTCAAATCACTGTATTTAAAACCAACTGATTTAAAAGAATTTTGAGAATCAGGTTCACAAGACTTGTCCTTCCCCATTTCTTCTCGATCTTTGGTCTCTGTAAAAGGTTTAGAAGTACTTGCTTCAACAAAGGTTGCACGAATGTTAGGAATGGGTCTGATTGCGGAGCCAAATTTATCAAAATTATATAAGTGCTCTGGTGCCTTTTTCAAAACATCGTTAATTGGTAGACCCAAACCAGGTTTAAGTTTATAAAACCGTTCATCTTGGAGATTATTGGTCAACAGATTTAATGTCTACTCAGTCTGACCTCGTTTCATGTTAATATCCTCCAATTGCTTGATTTTGGTGAAAGCTTCATTTCTTTCTTGATAACAAACTTCAAATTTGATTTTAAACTCACCTTTTTCAGCATTAAGATTTACAAGATCCTTTTCTAAACCAGATATTTTTTGTTTTAAAGATTTTTTCTCAACTTTTAAATCATCCTTTTCTTTTTCTTTTTCTTCCACAACAATTTTTAGCAAAACGTTTTCATCACGAAAAATCAAAACATTTTGATGTGCAGAGCTAAGTTACCTTTCAGTAAAGCAAATTCATCTTTCATATTATGTATTTGGGCCATTAGAGATTCAATGAGTTCAGAATTATCACTTACCTCAGAGTTTGCATCTTCGAAATGTGCCTCAGATTCTTCATCGTCACCATCCAGTTTTGCCATGTAGGATACTTGGGTGAAGTGTGCCTGCTCCTCATCATCAGAACTTTGGAACAACCAGTTTTCTTCTTAAGCCATAAGTACTTTTCCTTCTTCAGCTTTCTTGGCAATGAGTGACTTTCTTTCATAATATTCTGAGTTCTTCACTTTCTTGAACTTGCAATCTCTGGAGAAGTGCCCAGTAACAAGAGCTTTAGACACCTTTTTCTTTGACCTTGCAGAGGATATAGGAACTGAACTCTTTCCTTTGCCAGCTATGAGATCCATGGAATCCTTCAAATTATTGGACTCATTATTAATAGATCTCACCTCATCCTCATGCTGAGAAAGAGTATAGAAGATATCAGTGACGTTTTCTTGAGCCATATTTTTTGACATCTGGAGGTTGATGGCAAAGTTCTTCCATTCAGGATTCAGGATTCAGGTTCTTGATGAACTTATAATTTATCTTTGAAGCAGATTTAGAGATATTGTTCATCTGCAAGTCATTAAGAATGATGTTATATTTGTTGTAGGTATCTAGCAGCAACTCACCTTCTTTTGCGTGAAACCCTTCGTATGCATTTATGCATAGATTCTGCTTAGCTTGGATGGAGGCTTCACTTCCTTCAAACTATCTTGATAATTCATCCCAGACTTCTTTTGCAGAGTTCCGACTGTCTACACGGTTGTAGATGTCATTCGGAATTGCCATGGTCAGATAAATGAGAGCCTCTTCATCGATCTTGTACTGATCTTTCTCCTTTTCAGTGAATTCTCGTGCCGACCAAGAGTTCCTCGCCTTCTTCAGTGCGAACTGAACACCTCTTGGCTTTGAAATTGACCTCTAAGCCTTTGTCACAGAACTGGCCTATACTGAACAAGTTGTGTCCTAAGCCTTCAACATAGCTCACCTTCTTGATCGTGACTTTGTCATGTACCATATCACCATATCCTAGTATTGGTGAAAACTGATCGTTGTCGAATCTAACTGTTCCGCAATACTTCTCTGTAAAGTTAGTCAACATACCTTTTTGTCCAGTCATATGCTTGGAACATCCGCTATCCAAGTACCACGTATGACGGATTTGCACAAGAGAAATTACGAAACAAGAGATTTATATCCATAAAACAAAAAATTTGAAGTAAAAGACTTTTTGAGCATTGAAGTGCGGGTCTTGAACTATTGTATTCAAGAGCCATTGTTCTTTGAGGTACGAGTCCTACACTGTTTTGTCTAGAAGTCATACTTCATTGAAGTACGGGTTCTAAGCTGTAATACTTAGAAGCCTTCATCTTGACATTTAAGTCCAAGTTTTGAACTGATTTGTTCAAAAGCCTAAGTTCTATGCTCCCCCTTAAACTTTGAGTTCCAGCAACACAGATTTAGCTTTTGGTACCTATTGAAATTTAGGTCCAACTGTGTTAGCATAAGATTTTGGTACCCATTTGAAATTGGGTCCTCTTTTCATTTGAAATTCATTGGAAGCATTAGAATGATTAGAGTGCACATGATAAGTTCCATACGAAACATCAGAATCTTGACAAGAAGCATAAGCAATTAAAGATAACTGGAATAATTGCTTCATAGAGTATTTCTTGCGATAAATGACAAGTTTTGGTTTCAAAATAGCAACATCAGCAATTAAAACATCTTTACTAGACGAAGTCTTATTACAATCAACAGTACAAAAAGATTTATCAGTCTTGTCAGTCTCCTGTTTTGGTTTCCATTGAGATTTAACTTCTGGCCTTTTCTTGCTCAGATCTGAAACAGTTGAAACTTGTAAGTTAGACTTGTGAGCAACAACTAAATGCTTCTTCTTTGGGTTACCAGTAGTGATCGGTTTCTGTGAATGCTGAGATTTATTCTTACCTTTAGCATACTTAGTATTCACAGAGACTGATTTATCAACTTTCGTTGATTTTGCACTTTTTACAGACGTACTAGTTTTTCCCAAGGATTTTACAACAAAAGATAAATGGTTAGGATGTTTAGCATTAAAATCAAATTGACCAAAACAACCATCCAAACCACCGTCAGAGTTTAGAAAATCAAACCCTCCATCAGTTAGACCAAAACTATCATTAGATTTTGAAGCCTTAGAAAGAACAGCATTTTTAAACACAGTTGAAAAAACTTTTTGTTCAATATTAATCAAAAGTCTTTCATCTGTTAAAGAATTCTCAAGTTCAGAAATTTTACTTTCCAAAACGAGAGGAGGGACATATAGTTTACCTTGAATAGGCTTCGCCTCCATTTCTTTGACAGAATAACTTTGAAAGAAGTCATTTGAAAGAGTTTTCTTTTGATATATAGGATCATCATTATAACTATTATTCAACTTCGCATAACGAAATGGAGGTTGAACTTTAGTTGTGTTCTTTCGTTTTTCCATTTCCTTGGCTTCATCCTCCTTTGACAATCCAATCTAGAAAACTTTAAGCTCAAGGATTCTTCGAGCTAGTTTCAAAAATGTTAAATCATAAAGTGCAGGCACTTTAGATTTACCCTTTTTAAGGTAGTGAGGATTCTCATACCCAAGTCCCCATTTCTCTATTTCCTCTTTGGGTTTGTTCAGATGAATGGTTTGTTCAGTTTGACCCAATTTGTATAACTTCTCTTCCATTGCTTTTAATTTTGCAATTAAAGATTCATTTTCTTTGGAACACGAAGAATACATTTTCGTAAGCTCTCTGAAATCAAACTCACTTTTTCTCAATTTAGTTTTTGTTTCAGTAACTTCTTGAAGAATTATAGTCTGTTCTTTGGTGTTGGTGTCAATGTTTTTGTGTAAGGTCTCAACCAATACTTTCTTCTCAGCAACATCATTGCTAAGTTTCTGTATTGATTGGTTTTGTTCAAGAATGAAACCCTTTTCTCGCTTAAGCTTCGAATCTAATTCTTGAAGTTTTGACATCATGGCATGCATTTGATTTATGAAATCAGATTGAGTTAAATCACATACCTCGTCGTTGTCATCGTCATCGGAATCTGCTTCAGCTTCTATTTCCATCTTGCCCATGAAGCATAGATGTGCTTTCTCATCATTCTCTTCATCGTCATCTTCCTGGTCTGAATGATCTAGCCAGTATTCATCTTCTGCCATCAATGCCTTTCCAGCCTCTTGTTGTTTGGCTAGAAGCATTTTGTTTTTGTAGTAGTCTGAGTTTCTGACTTTGGGTTGTCGGAAGTCTCTTGCAAAATGTCCAAGTCTACCACAGTTGTAGCACTTTGGAGGTTCTATCTGACTAGATGTTTCAACTTTATACTTTCTTTCTTCCGGCTTCCTTTCCTCTACTCTCTTTCCTTCAAACCCCTTTCCTTCAATCCTCTCTTTGTGAACATAATTGCTAGGACCAGAAGAATATCTCTGACTATTTGAGCTTGGCTTTTTGTAGAATTTCTTCTGAAAAGCCTTAGTCAACATTAGCATTGCTTGCTTTAGTTGTTCACATTCGTCCGAGTCAGAGTTCGCTTCAGCTTCAATCTCTTCTGGTTCAGACACAATCATCTTCTTTTTCTTCTTTTTCACAATAAGAGCAACTGTATCATCAATTGTCTTCCCAGTCTGCCTGTTTTCATCGAGTATTTCATCCACCTCTTCTTCATTCTGTTTGAGGGTTTCATACACCTCATGAAGTGGAATCTCGTTTAGATCCTTGATCTGCTTCATCTGCCTGGCAAATCTCTTCCATTCAGGCTGGAGAATGCTTAAGAATTTGACATTCATCTCTATTTGAGATTTGTTGACCTTGTTCTTGCTTAGTTCATTCAGCAAGGTCACAAACCTGTCGTATGTTTCTGCTAGTGACTCTCCAACTCTGCCTTTGAATTCTTCATAATTGTTTAGGCAGTTGGATATCTTCAGTTGGTTCCCAACCTTTGAGTCTAGCATCATCTTCTCTAGCTGATCCCACATCTGTTTGCCTGAGGCCTTATAGCTGTCTATCTTCACGTATATTTCATTTGGAATTCCTTGAAGAATATAAGACTTTTCTAATCTATCACCTTTTGCTCTTTTTAGGTTCTCACCTTCTAGTTCATGATACTTAAGTTCAAACTCTGTTTCCACAGTTCCCTCTGTACGAGTCTCCAAAACTGGTGCCATAACCCCTTCTTCTATCGATTTCCTGATGAATTCACCCAACTCATGTCTTTCAATAAAGTCCATGAACCGATCTTTCCACTGTTCATAGTCCCCCCTGAAGAGTACTGGTGGTTTTGAATCAGTTCCGATTGCTAGAGCTTCTCTTGAAGTCATTCTGATTGAAAAAAAATTAAGTTTGGTACTGGAGTAAAAGGCAAACTTTGCGCTAATAGTGGCTGGCGCAAAATAGATTTGCACGAGATGTCTGTGGCACGAAGTAACACTTTGCGCTAGAAGAAGCTGGCGCAAAAAGTGTTTTGCGTGAAGAGAGGGTGGCGCGAAACAAATCTTTGCACGAGAAGTGGTTGGCGCAAAAGTGAACTTTGCGTTTATGAACTTTGCGTGAACTGAGGTTTCCGCGAGAAGTTGATCGCGTGAACTGAGGTTTGCGTGAGCAGTTGTTGGCGCGAATTGAGGTTTGTGCGAGACGTTGTTGGCGCGAATTGAGGTTTGCGCGAGATGTTGGTCGCGCAAAAGGAACTTTGCGCGAGGTGTTGATGGCGCAAAAGTGACTATGAACTGGCGCGAGTTTGAACTTTGCGCGAGTTCGTCCCTGTTCTCGAAAAATTCGATCTGATTTCTTAAATAACCTGTTTTTTCCACGATTAGCAGTCCCAATATGCAATAAAATGACCACTAACACTTATAGAACATATTGCAACCCTTTGATCGTAACAAAAATCACTTTTTGAAATTTAAAAACGATGGAACATCGAGTTTTTTTTAACGTGAACTCAGACACAAAAATCCCAAAAATGAATTCGATTTCAGTGTTATACTGAAATTAAACAATAACAACTCGATCTAACACCCTAATCGATCACAACCTGGTCGATTTCTAACCCAAAAACACCTTAAATCACGAAAATGATTTTGAAATGAAGAACACAGAGTCGATGGTTTTAAACTTGATTTTGATATGATTTTCAGGCTCTGATACCAATTGTCGGTCCACAATACTATCAAGTTCTTATCGATAACAACACATAAACGATTACCAACCTGTTTGATTAATAACAACGATTACAAGGTTTGATCTTTGTTCGATTTGAAGCTTTCTGTGTTTTCTCTCTAAGTTTACACCTTGGTTGTGTGTGTTGATGTGTGTGATCTCATTGATCTGATCTGATACTTGCTTCTCTAAGACTCTACCTAACATAATATCTAAACAAGATATTATCAAAAACAATATAAACTAATATAATAACTAAACTAATAATATCTAGATATTTAGATATTATCTAACTAACTAATTAAAACATAATAACAAACTAACAACTAACTAAACTAAGTACTTAAAGACAATAAACTAACTTTGACTATTTTATTACAAACGACTTCAGACTTATATTTAAGAGTCGACTTTTCTGCATTAGCTTCAGATTGCGATCTTCAGATTGGATGATCTTGAATCCAATGAGACTATGCTCTAACACTTTTTCAGTGAAGTACTGATACGGTTTAGGGACAAGTCTATCAGGGATTTCTGGAGAGGTGGCAGTTTCAGCTTGACCCTGTACTCTGACCATTAGATTTATAGGGCCATTGATGATTGATTCCCTGAAACTTCTGTTTTTGTGATTCAGAAACTGGATCATTCTCTTCTTCCATTGTTGATACTCATCAGCCATGAGGACAGGAGGTTTGGATTGAGAGCCCATTAAGAGAAGTTGGTTCGACATCTTTAGCTGTATGGTTAGAAATCAAACTTATCTGTACCAAGAGAATCAACTAGATGAGATCTTTAGAATCAAAAATTAGATAAAAACTACACTCAAAAATTTTCAGAAAAATAAATTTCCAAAAATAATCAAATGCAGATATCACAAACAGTATAAAACTCAAATATATTGATCACAGAGAGGCTGGCGCAAAAATAATCTAAGGCAGTAGCGCAAAGGACAGTTTGCGCTAGGGACAGGTCGCGCGAAATAAGGGTTTGCGCGAGTAAAGGATGGCGCAAAGCTGAGGTTTGCGTGAGATGTGGGTCGCGCAAAGAGGAGTTTTTCACGAACCGCAGGTGGCGCAAAGATGGACTTGCGCGAATAGGCACTAGCGCAAAGTTGAGGTCGACCGGGGTCTTGCTTGACCGGGGTCCTGCTCTACCGGGGACTTGTCGACCGGTATGTTGCACGACCGGAGAGGTCGACCGGTAAGATGCTTCGATTGGTATTGTCGACCAGACAAGTATATGGACCGGTATTAGATCGGGACCGGATCAATGTGGACCGGTATTGTGAATTCGACGGATAATATGCTTTGACCGGTAATGAGTCGACCGGACAGAGAGTCGACCGGTAAACTTCCTTTGACCGGTATAGACTAAGGTAATATGACCGGTATGATGTTTGATATGGACCGATATTGTGAATTTCGATCGGACAGAGTGTCTACCGGTATCCTACTTAGACCGGTATTTCGACCGAAGTCCGTGACCGGTATGGCGCGACCGATATGTTCTTGAAGGTCAACCCAGAACGACGATAATTAACCACTTGTTGAACCCAGAAATCACAACGAGCACAGAAATTGAATGCAAAAATTAAAACTTTTGTAACCCAGAACATGTATCGATCATAATGCAATCAAAATTATTGATTAAAAATCACTTTTTATCACTCAATTTGAAGAACACAGTGTTCGACCGATTTATGAACTTGTCGAACCCAGATTCTAAAAATCATCAAAAATTCAATCGATTGAGGGTTTAAAGTGCAATTAAACTATCAGATAACATTCAATAACACAAAACTCATCCAATCAGGTCAATTTTAAGCATAAAAACACATTAATTTAGGAAATCGATATTCACACAGCATGAGAAGTCGATGAACATAGTGAAGGTATCGATAAATCCAAAAACTTGATTCACACTGCTCTGATACCACTTGTTAAACCCAGAATACTAGTTGATTAATTAACACACAACACAATAAAGATCAAGAGATAAACAGGTCAGAATAACATACCACGATCCCTTGATTAATCAATGAAAACCTTGTGTGTTCTTGGTACCTTAGCTTGCGATTACAATACGGCTACTTCCTCTCTATATGATTATGAAAGTGATAATGAGGAATCTGAGAGGATTAACCTAAAAACCTAATTAATTAAACCTATTTATACTTAGGCCTAATGCCTAATGGGCTTGGGCCCAATTACAACTAACTATCAAATAAATACAAATTAGACCCTTAACTTTAACTTTAATCTTGAATACAATATATGATCCAACAAGGAGGAAGTTGGGGGAGCCAACCGAAGAAAGAGGTCGTCCCTAGGGCTCAAGGGAGGGCCTTTAAAATGACCAAAGAAGAAGCGAAGGAAACCACCGATGTGGTGTCAGATACATTCTTACTCAACTCCCCACCCGCTAGAGTATTGCTTGATTCTGGTGCAAATTTCTCCTTTGTGTATAGTGTATTTTGCAAATCCTTGAGCATGCATGTTAGTACTCTTTGTGATGCATTAGTCATAGAGGTAGATAATGGAGCATGAGTAGTCCTAAGAGATATCTTAAAGAATTATTGTCTAGAGATCAACGACGAGCCTTTCAAGGTAGACTTTCTCCCTATAACCATTGGGAGTTTTCACGTGGTGATCGGGATGGACTGATTGATGAAACATCAAGCAAAGATCTTGTGCTCCAAGAAACTCGTAAGAATTCCCGTCTGGGATGGTGACTTCGTCTTTACGTATGGCGAAAAGCGAATAGGTGAAGTGGCCATCATATCATCCATTAAAGCAAGAAAGTATATGACGAAGAAGTACCCTTCGTATCTAGCCTTTGTGGTAGATGCCAAGGTAGAGAAGAAGAGGGTGGAAGACATGAAGGTAGTCAACGAATTCGTAGACGTGTTTCCCGATGACTTACCAGGCTTGCCACCTGACCAACAAGTGGAGTTTCGGGTCGATTTAATTCTGGGAGCGACACCCATAGCTCGTGCACCATACCGCCACGCGCCAACAGAAATGCAGGAAATGGTGACCCAACTTCAAGAGCTGTTAGAGAAGGGGTTCGTGAGGCCGAGCTCGTCACCCTGGGGAGCTCCGGTACTTTTTGTGAAGAAGAAAGACGGGTTGATGCGTATGTGCATCGATTACCGAGAGTTCAACAAGGTAAATATAAAGACCAAATATTCGTTACCCTAAATAGATGATCTCTTTGATCAATTGCATGTGGGCCGGATGTTTCTCCAAGATTGATCTTCGTTCTAGATATCATCAAGTGAAGGTTCGAGAGGAGGACGTTCAGAAAACAACATTTAGGACTTTGTATGGGCATTACGAGTTCCTAGTCATGCCTTTTGGGTTGACGAACGCGCCGGTAATATTTATGGACTTGATGAACCGTGTGTGTCGACCATTCTTGGACCGGTCGGTCATAGTGTTTATCGATGACATCTTAGTGTACTCCAAGGATGAGGAGGAATACGAACAACACTTGAAGGGAGTGCTAGAGGTGCTAAGAAAAGAGAAGCTTTATGCCAAATCCTCCAAGTGTGAATTTTGGTTACGGGAAGTTCAATTCCTCGGCCATGTGGTGACCCAAGAATGAGTGAAGGTAGATCCAACAAAGATTGAAGCAATGATGAACTGGGAGCCTCCAAAAAGCCCAACCGAGATTCATAGCTTTTTGGGACTTGTCGGGTACTACCGAAGATTCATCCAAGACTTCTCAAAAGTCGCGTCATCATTAACCGCGTTGACTCAGAAGAATGTGAAGTTTGCCTGGACTGAAACTCAAGAGAAGACATTCCGTACCTTGCAACTACCACCCGAGATGAGTGGGATTCACCCCACGTTTCATATGTGCTATTTACGGAAATATTTGGCGGAAGAGGTAAATGTCATACCGTTGTTTGAAATTCGTATGGATAATGATCAATGCGTTGAAGAGCCAGAATCTATCTTGGAGAGGGAAACGAAGAAGCTCCGCCATAAAGAGGTGGTTATGGTTAAGGTACAATGGAAACATCACCCGGGGGGACGTGACGTGGGAAGCGGAGGAAGACATGAAGAGGCGTTATCCTCATCTTTTCGTGTAGTATGGGATTTTGAAGACGAAATCGATTATAAGTGGGGGAGGATTGTAACACCCCAAGTTTCTTCGGGAAGATTTTTTTAACCGTCTATTGATCATGCTAAGAAGAACTTTATCGACTTTAATTCAAACAAGATCATTCTTTTAAGTTTAGCTTTCCACTTAATACTTCTCGGGTCGGTTAGGACGTCGGGTTATAAATACATGCTTATGTGTTTTGTACGTGTGTTATACGTGTGCTTGTTATGGGTGCATGACTATCTGTTTTTGTATATATATATATATATATATATGAGTTGAGAAGTGAAAGTTACATCGTTGAAACTCCACTCTCGTTCTTAGGATGCATCTTTTGGTTTATCAATAATCGTTGGTGAGTCGAGAGAGGTCGGGAGAGGGTTGTGCGACAATGGCAAACGTTTATGCCGTGGCACTGTCGTTGTGGACTTTAGCACACCGAACAAACAGCAGCATGGGTCGCTGGTGTGACTATGCCCGACGACTTTGTCGTGGCATAGTCGCTTGAGTCATTGTCGTCGTGGCCCATTTTCTCGTCGAATAATCAGAAGCAAGGGTGAGGGCAACGACTATGCCCGATGACAATGTCGTGGCATAGTCGCGGGGTCAAAGTCGCTCACGGGGAGTGGGGTCCTGCAACTTAAAATCGATTTCAGACTTAGAAAACCCATTCACTCTCCTTTAAAAAAACGCAGATCGAACCCCTCTCTCTCTATTGGCGATTTTTATTCCATTTTCTCTCTTCTCCCTCCTCATTCAATGTTCCTAACCCTAACCAAGCATCAAGTGATTTCTAAAAGGTTGTTGGGTCTTAAAGTGTGCTTTTGGTGTTATTAATCCTCAAGAGATTCAAGCCTCCCTCAAGACTTTGCATCCTAGGGTTTCTACCATCTATTTAGGGTTTTCTCCATACAAACCCTAGTTTGTGAGTTCTTATTCTTTAAATGTCTATGTACATACTTATTGTTTACAATAAATACTTACACATAAATATAAATATACTTATCATTGGGTTTAACCTAATTTATAGGGTTTCATGGATTTAGTCATAAAAAGCATGTTAATAATTTATTATCTTGTTTAATGACCTTGTAGGAGTTATATGATTAGGAAATATGTATTGTATGAGTTACAAGAATGTGATGAATAATATCTTGAAATGGAAAGTTCCTTGTGATGAATTTATTGTTGTGAGTTGAAATATGAGACATATCTAATATTTCAACTCCATTTTGTTCGTGTTTACATGATATGAACTTTGGTTCCTATGTCCTTGTGTACGAGGATATATTTTGTCTATTTATTAGACTTTTGTTGTTGGCCATTGTGGGCGTAAGCGAGTAGGCAATAGGGGACGTGAGTCCTTGAGGTGTAACTCGTTTAGATTGGGTAGGCAATAATGTCCCATAAGACCTTGAGGTGTAACTCGATGGAGTAGGCAATAAAGACAATGTTATGGTTTGAGGTTGTGATGTCTTGATGGCATGAGAACTAGGACCGGGACATGAGGTGTAATCCAATAACATCATGGGTAACTCCACTCCTATATACATGTCACCTCGATGGAAACGGGTCTCCCCCGTATTAGAGTTATCTCTTGAGTATTTATGTTCAGGTTTGGGAACATCTTTGCAAGTGGAATTATTACGATAACGCAAAGGGACCCGGTAACACAAGTCTTATATTATGTAATTCTTGTTTGCGAACTGTTTAATTTATGAGATCTCACTAGGCTTTGTCCTAACACTTGTTCTGGTTGTTGATTTTCTCTCAGGTCCCAATAGCTGTGAAATCTAGAATGTCGGGTTGTCAACCGTGCACGTAGGAGATCTTGAAGTGCCGATCTTTCGGTGGACTTTTTGTGGAGAGAGATTTTTGGTGAAATAGCAACACCAATATTAATCTAGTTTGAAATTAACTCTAGATGAAGTAGGTTGTTGTAATCTATATGTCACATTCCTTTGCAAGCTACTTCGGTGCAAACTATCCCACATTAATTGGGGTTTTAGTTTTCATGAATTTGGAGAATTGCTATTATTTAGTTATTCTATTTACAGGGTATTTTGGACCTCCGAATTTTAGACGTTATATTGCCGAAAATTCGAGTTTTTATTTTACCCAAATTTTAGGGTATTATAATATATACATGACTTAATGGAAAATCAACCAAACAATCCCCATGTGTTACCGTAGTCTTAAAAAGGTGGGTTGTATCTCTGCTGGAGATGCTTTAAGAGAATAAGCGTATCAATTACATAAAAGACTTAATGTTTTATAATTTGAATTCCCACCTTTAATCTATAAGCTTTACAGTAATCACTCTTAGGTGCCGTTTGTTTTTTAAGAGGTCTAAAGTCTGAAGTTTTATTTTAGTTATACTTAATAAGAGGTAGTGTGTAAAAAAGTCTGAACGATTCAGACTTAAGAGTCATTAAGAGATTTTTTTTAAAAACACCTTTAGTGTTGGTATACATATATGTATGCATCTCCAAGTTTTCTTTGGAAATCGGAACTTGAAGGAGAGTTTAATTTATATGATTTTTGACATGATTTACGACAACTCAGCTTTAGGTTTTACAACTCAGCTTTTGAAAACATTACAACATCAATTTACATGGTGAACAAATTACTAAAGTATCTATAATGATAAAGAGCAACACAAAGCTTCCTTACGGTTCATGTTTTTTTTTTTAACTAGAACATTCCAATTTAAAAAAAAAAAAAAACTAGTCATCATCATCATCTTCTTGAACATAATCAAACCAAGTTGTCACCAAGAATAAAACCCAACTTTTTTTTTATAAGGGTATCCTGGGCCTTTGGCCCAGACTAATCTCTTGGCAAGTAGAGTCTTTGGTCCAGCTGCTAAGCGTGCAACCCTGAGTTTATCCTCAGTGGCCACAATGCTGCGAGTGGGGCTCGAACTCGGACAATCGCTATGAAGTCTCCAAGCTCTTACCACCACACCACAACCTTGTGGTTTAATAAAACCCAACTTATTGGTTAACTTTGGTTGGATCCTAGGTTTTTCGGTTTAAATGATTTCTCTGATTTGAAAAACTAGTCCCTTCATTATATAACAAGACAAAATAATGAAAACTTGTGGATCAACATTAATCTTTATAATATCTTATAATAGCCGTTAATAAACAAATAGATATACCATGATCGAAGTTTTACTATGAAAACATTAACAACTCAAAATAGAAAAACTCGCACTTTTTTGGTTTGGGTACATACTTCTATCTAAAAAATACTACAGGGGAACAAAGTGACATATCCGAATTCTTCAAGGAAGAAAGTGACAATTTTAAAACTAAAGGGCCTTAATTTATAAATCACTGGCAGTGGTTCTACCAAGAAGCCATCGAGGAGGGTTTTGCAGAGCCAAGGTTTTCCAAACCCTAGAGAGAGAAACAAACAGAGGGAACGAAAATGGAAGGAGCATCGTACCAGAGGTTCCCCAAGGTCAAAATCCGTGAGCTCAAAGACGACTACGCCAAATTCGAGCTCCGAGAAACCGACGCTAGCATGGCCAATGCGCTCCGCCGCGTTATGATTGCCGAGGTTCCGACCATCGCCATCGACCTTGTTGAAATCGAGGTAAACTCTTCCGTTCTTAATGACGAGTTCATTGCACATCGTCTTGGACTTATCCCTCTGACAAGCGAGCGCGCCATGAGCATGCGATTCTCACGTGACTGCGATGCCTGTGACGGTGACGGTCAGTGCGAGTTTTGTTCTGTTGAGTTTCATCTGAGAGCCAAGTGTATAAATGATCAAACCCTAGATGTTACCAGTAAAGATCTCTATAGCTCTGACCACACTGTTGTGCCTGTCGACTTCTCTGATACCGGCTCCGGCTTTGAAAATAATGAAGATCAGAGGTCTTTTTTTTTTCTCTGTGTTATACATTTACATGGCATTTCTTCTGTTGAACGTTCATTCTCTGAAATTGTATGTAGTTTAGGTCAATGGCATTTTATTAGCTTTATTTGGAGATGGTTAGGGTTTCACGCATTATCATTTTTATAATTCGGTTATGAGGTTTTAGGTAGAAGGGAGGTCGTGTTTTTAATATGGAAGAAATGCAACAAAACCAGGTTTGTGTAGTATGAAATGCTATGATTGTTGTAGTTCCAAAGTGGGATAATTTATGTACTTTCTTAGAAAGCTTTCATATTATAAATTTCACATAGAACTGATGATATTATGAGCATGCTTGCCTTTGACCAGACCAGAATGCTTCTTTAAGTCCAAATGGAGGGAATGTCTAATAGAAGCTATTGTTGGAGTTTTTTTTTGTCAGCTTTAGATCAAAATAACCTTCTTAGGTGAAAGCAAGATGTAAAGGGATTTTATATTACTGGTTATACATTCAAAGAGGCGAAGCTAGATAGTCCATTGTAGCATTGGACGTTGATTTTCAAGGTTACTCTAATCGACTAGTGTAACTTCACAAAAATCATGTATAATTCAAAAACATGAGTTGGTTACATTCTAAGAATGTTTGGTTGAAACCTTGATGACTATTATAACAAGGCCACTAGTTAGGGCTTTTATTACATGCTATCAACCGTTTATCCTTTTTAGCAGATTGTACCAAGTCCACTAGTTTAGGATAAAGTTTTGCTGTATTTTTGTTGTAGGTAATTGAGATTACTGTTTTCAAGCTAGCAACTTTTTTTCTTCTTCACAGATTGTGTGCTAAACATTCTTTATGCTTTTGCATCTATAATCATGTTTGCTTTGGTTGTTATGTTGTTTACTCTGTTGCTTCCTTTGTATATGTTATCGTGGGACAATACATGAATATTTAAGGTTGCAAATTATCCATTGTGATTTGGAATTTAGGATTCAGACCATTAAAGAGTATCTTTGTTGATAAGTTGCTTCATACATTGGACCTGTCCTAGACTTGGCTATGGCAGGACCCTTGTTCAAGCCTTTGCTATGAAGCCGCCTATCCACTTCACGTATACCAGGCGAAACGTAAATCTGATCAGAAGGGGACCACAAGCAAAGGGAAATAGTTCAGCAGTTAGGAAATTGGTAGAAAAGGGTAACATGGGGATTTTTTTGTCAGTAAGGTGTTAAGGGTCTGATTATAAATAGTGGCGAGTAAGAGGAGTGTGACATGTAGAAAAATTTCCCAATTGTTTTCTTGGAGAGACTGGCCTCTCGAATAGCCAGAATTTGGTTTTAATCATTCAACCTCCTTTATACTCTGTTTGATCTGTTAGACCCTTCTATGCATCCCAATTGCTGTTTGTAATGCAAAAACTATTGGGCTTAAAGCTTTTTGTCGTTTATTCAGTATTCATAGTACAAAGATTTCCCTTACCAGTCCTCAGAAAGAGGAGTAGTTTTATTGCACAAGGGTCCCTGTTTGTTCAATCTTCATCGTAGCTTTATCTAATTTTGATCCATAATTCTTGTCTATTTGAATCTCTTCTGATTGTCATGCTGTTTAGCATAGTTGGTTTACTTATTTTCTTTCCTGCCAACAATGACAGAACAATATCCAGACAGAATATATGGTTATTCTAATGATGAAGCTTGAAGCCATTAGGAAATGCTTTTAAACAAAATATGTATTTGTGGCAAGGATTTGTAATATTACATGCAGTCTGATGTTCATCACTCTACAACTACTTACAATGATGGAAGATCCTAGTTTGTTAAATAACTAGTATTGAGCTCAAGTTTGTATGATGTATCATATTCTTGATCACACAAAGTTCTTTCTATTCTCAAGCAGAATGATTCCATGAACATTAGCTGCTTGAGAAATATGTTTATCTTGGGATTGTCTATCTGATTTTTTGCCATTTTAATGACCTCTTTGACAAAACATGAGTATAGGAAGCCTCTTGAAGATGTACTTTCACCAAAAATTGTCTCAAGGTATAGGTTAGCTAAAATTTTATTTTGCCAATCACCTTATTCTGATTCCCCTGGTATGAAGTAAAAGCATATTATCAATGTTGGATGGTGGTAATCTGACCCCCAATCATTTCAGTCAAGTGTACATGGATAACCTCTTCAAGTGTACATCCAATAACTTGAAAAATGTATGGGATCTGCTAATTGTGTTTTGGGCAAGAGATAGAACCCGCTAATGAATCGAGGAACTGGTGAACTTCTTGTGGTTTGTTTCATTTTTTTATCTCTAGGCTCAAAAGAATCAAGAGTTTCTATTTTCTATGTTCAAACTTTATTCAGCTCAACTTGATCTGTTCATGTAGGAATTCCAGCAAATACACACTTTTTGCACATTCCTAGCTGTTTATAATCTAGTCTTCTTGTAAATACTTTGGAAATGTAGTATGCAGCTTGATTTTAGACCTTTGGGGGTCTCTTTTTTGATACCTTGTGCTGTTTGGAACTCTAAAAGCTGCATAACTTTTTGTTCGTCTAAGGTGATCATCAAGAGAAAATGCAGTGTAACCATGTAGAGTTCGCAGGCAGCTTAATCTAGGTTGAAATAGATTGACATTCTGATGCTAAGAGCGGTAACAAGACATGTATTTCATGTACTCGTGACAAATCTATCTTACCGTTGCATCTATGTTTTTTTTTTCTTTTTTTCCAAAATGAATGCCCTATAGAATCATTTTTTCTGTGATTGGAAGTTTTGTAGCACAAGTTTGTAAGTTCTTTGACCATTTCTTTTCCAATAAATTGGATTTTTATTTATTTAGTTAGTTTCTTGTTTCTTGTTTGGTTCTTTGTTTGTGTTCTGATGTTGTATGCGCCCCTTGTACCAGAATAATTGCAATGTTTCGAGTACAGTCAACTATCTAAATATCCTCAGTAATAACAAAACTGGGGATTTTTTGTGGAGAAATCACCAAAATCAGTACTATTTTGGAATGATTGAGTTGGTAAATGGGCTTGCCATGAAACATATGTGAAAAAGGAAACCTTGCAATTAGCTCATGACATCCCAAAATGGAAATTGTTGCTCTTATTTTGGGAGGGATTGAGTGGTATTCTTCTTGTCAGCATGGATTGCTCAGGAAGTGAAATCCTCGTAAATTGAATAGTCATGCTTGTGTTAACATTTCCATTATTTCTCCTGCCACATAGATGTAAATTGTTGTTTGTTATTGCTTCAAAAGTGAAGAATATTCTAGGCAAGAAAATGATTAAGCATGACTTGTAAGTTGTTTTAGGGTCTTCTTTTAAGGGAGAATAGCTTTCTCTAACCCTAGATACTGGGGATGAATGAAGATGTCTGAAATTAATGTTGGTTTTTTAGGGGAATCACAATTGTGAAACTGCGCAAAGGGCAAGAACTGAGGCTAAGAGCAATAGCTCGAAAGGGAATTGGAAAAGATCATGCCAAATGGTCACCTGCTGCAACTGTCACTTTCATGTATGAACCTGAGATTCACATTAACGAAGAAATGATGGAGACATTATCACTTGAGGAGAAAACCAGTGTTGTGGAGAGCAGCCCTACCAAAGTCTTTGGCATAAATCCCCATACCCAGCAGGTTGGTTAATTCTTTTACCTCATTAATATCTATATATACACAGACTTCTGTCATGCCTAAGGAATCTATCTGCATCTTTCTTTTAAACACTTGGTGAATTTTTTTTTTTAATTTATAAGACTGCTCTACAGACCACATAGGAAGTTTGTGGGAAATTTTGTAGTCTATGTGAGATAAGGATATAAATGGAGACTGTCTACAAAACTACATCTTAATGTATTTGGTTTGCGGGATTTGGATATAAGGATATAAATGGAGACTGCTAATCAATAAACCAGTAGACATTCAACTGTTTCTATATTCTGAGCTGCTTCATAAATGGGTCTGTTTGGTTTGCGGGATTTGGTAGGATTTGGAATTGGATTCCATTCCAATCCCGTGTTTGGTTTAAAGGAAACTCCGTAATTGACATGCCGGGATTTCAATGAAATTCAACAAACATGGGATTTAAAATCCCATGGGGGTAGTTGGTATTTTGTGGAATTTCTTAGGCTTCGTTTGTAATGATGTTTTAAAATATGTTAAAAACATTAGTTTTGTAATAATCAATTAATAAAAAGGTAATTTAATTATTCTTATGATTTTTATAATTTGTTTTTATAAATTATGTATAAAGAATGGAATTCAATTCCATTCCAAATACTAGAGACCACGCACATCAAAGATCTAAATTCCAATTCCAATTCCAAATCCTTCCACGAAATCCAAATCCCTAAAAAACACTCCGTCCCAAATCAAATGGAGGGTTTTTATGGTTTTGATTTTCTCTATCTTTCCTTTTCCTTCTTTTTGTTGCAAACTGGCGTGTTTATCATCTGTTTTTCATTATGACAAAATGGGCATCACTTGAGTTTTTTACAAGAGTAATTGGTGAAAGATACCGTTGTGTGTGTCTTTGTTGTGATCAGGTGGAGGTGGTAGATCGGGAGGCATACACATATGACGATGAAGTGCTGAAGAAAGTGGAAGCGATGGGGAAACCAGGACTTGTGGAAATCTATGCAAAAGAAGACAGTTTCATCTTCACGGTCGAGTCCACGGGTGCAGTGAAAGCCTCTCAGTTGGTGCTTAATGCGATTGAAGTACTGAAACAGAAGCTGGATGCAGTTCGGCTATCAGAGGATACCGTAGAAGCTGATGACCAATTTGGCGAATTAGGTGCTCATATGCGAGGAGGATGACGACCAAATACCATTTTGTTGGCTTAAGAATCTCGTCAAACTTATTATCCATCCAAGGTACTACTGCTACTTATTTCTGTCTGTCAATGTACTAATCAGCAGTAATCAATCTTCATGCTTTCAACTAGACTAGATTGATAGATAATTGAACTGGGTGTGGCTGCTTCATGCTGTTTTTATGGACAATGGATCCATATGTTCTATTGTAGGATTACATGCAACATGATCTCCAAGCATTGATCCTTAGAACTAACTAACTAACTAACTAACTTGAAAAGTGGTATTGACAACCTGAAATACTAGAATTGGCAAACCCTCCTTATGAGAGGTTGGCGAAGGTTTTTGCACCCAATGGGAATTGAATTGGGAGTAAAAAAGAACTATTCCTTTTGTCTTGGAATAAATGTCCATAATGAAATTTGCATACAATTTTAAGAATATATAATTATGTACTTTTAAATTAATTAAATGATATTTACCCTTATAGAGAGAAATTTTCTTCAATTATGGTAGAATGGGAAAGTGAATCTTTTTTTTTTTTTTGAAAATGGACATTTATTTAACAACTGAAATAGAAATGTGGCCACTTATTTTGAGTCTAAAATACCTTGTTGATTGCTACCAAGCTAAGACGCCTTGTTTATATATCTTCTTATTAGTTCTTGAAAATTGCTCAAAACGAATCTTGCGTCCATGGATCTTAAAATGAAGACGAAACTAATCAACACGAAACCATCATAGTGTTTGGTTTGTTGGGATCGAGTGGATTTTGAAGAAGTTGGAATATCAATTTCGTTGACCAAATTTTATTATGAGTTTGGTTTATTATTTGGGATGTTTCAAATTCCAGAAATGCCCGAGTTCAAATTAGCAAAGGGGTTTTTAAATTGATTCCATTCTATCTTTTCTAAAAGACAATTCTACTCTTTTCATTTACCCTAATCCACTTACTGATCTCATTCTTGATTTTGATTTAAAAAAACCAGAAATAATGTAATTTAACCAACATCACTTTGCCACCTTAAATCGTTGCCATAGCCACTGCCTGACACCACCACCACCACAAAAAAATTAATATTATTTATAATTTAAAAAAAATATGAAAATAACATAAAAGTTTTACTATAATTCCCAAGTTACGTTATGCAAACCAACCTATCACTCTTTTAATAGTTTCATTTCGATTCTTGATAACCAAAAGTTTGAATTGATGATCTTTTTACTTACCTATATAGGGTTATGAGAACGCAAGTGACCCAATAAGTTTTTCTCATAAAAAATGTAACTTATTTAACTCTCATTTCAAGAGAATATAATTTTACTAATATATACTTTTGTAGTGTCTAAAATGTCTATTACGGTATTTGATGTTAGAAGAAAGATCGTATAAGAATAAGAGTTAATGTGAGAAGTGTAAAAAGAGATGTAGACCTTTGATCACTTTTAATCAGAGTATTGATCTAATGATTCAAATTAAGTTTTAAAATAACCAATAAATTAGCTTAGAAAGAAATTTTCAATTAGGATTGATCCAAGGGTGAAGACCCCTTCTTGTCCTTCTCACGATAACTACTATTCTTACTTTGATATTAAATATAGTAGTGATGTGGTGCATGTGAAACTCGACATGTGTTTGAAATTATGTTTTTCACACGATGATAACAAGATGAATGTTCAATTAAAATATAGAGATGACCGAGAATGAACCATAATTTCTATACGGACACATTTAGGGGTTGTTTGTTTTTTCTTAAAAACCTCTTAATGGCTCTTAAGTCTGAATCGTTTAGACATTTTTACACACCACCTCTTATTAATCATAACTAAAATAAGACTTCAGACTTTAGACCTCTTAAATAACAAACAACAGCTTACTAACAGCGAATCTCTCATTCCACAAAGAAATTCAGATCCCTATTCATAAATTACGTGACCATGCTCCATTTCACCTTTCAAATTCACCATTTTCTACCAACAAAATAACACCAATCTCTATTCATAAACTACCTTTGCTTCACAGATAAACAAGAACCCATCTGCCTGCATCTCTCTGCCTGCTACAAACAAAAAGAACCCACAAGAAATACTTTAACAACCAATGCATACATACATACATACATACATACATACATACATACATACATCACTACAATTAAAAACCGATGTACAAAATTTCCACAACAAACATGCAAATGATGCTTCAAGACATGTATTTTAGATGATCTTCACACCTAAAGTACATGTCTTAAATCATCATTTGGATGATTACTGTCCAAACTTTGTGCAGTAACCATCCACCAGACGACTACTTGACACATTGGCACTGCTCACTACTATTGACATAAAGGTCGAGTGATTATGCACAAACGACACGTAAGTTAACCCACTCTCTCCAGATCTAGTAAACTACATCGAGATATCCAAGAAGAAATTACAGGGGATCAGTTGGCGACTGCTATTATATTAATCCTCAATACCGTTGTATGATTATGACGAAATTTGCCTTTTGATCACCAACAGCCAAATAAATATTCATCGCTTTGCTGCATCTTCCTTTTAACGGCAGGAACTGTACCTCAATAAGGTGGAGGATACCCTCCTGGGTATGAAGAACCTGATAACAAAAGCAACATCAAGACTTAGTAAAGAGCAGGGGCTGGGTTGTTAAAGCATCTCCAACAGATTCTCCAAAATGGACATTTTAACCTATTTTTTGCTCCAAGAGATCCTTCATAATTTTCTCTAAAATGGAGAAAGTAGGAGAGAAAAGATAGAAATCTCCAAATTTGGAGAACTCTTCAAAATTAAATGTTGAAGCCAAAAATGATTTTTTTATCGTTCCTACCAATGAAGTTGAATTTATTATCATTTCATTATATGTATATATATTTATATATGTATATGTATATGCATATGCATATATATTTTTCCAACTTCTCTAAAATTTCAAAAGTTGGAGAAGCAAAAGCTAAAATCTCCAAAAAAGTTACGTTCATCTAACAGTTTATCCATTTTGGAGATTTCAACATAAGTTATATTATTAAAATATTCAATATCCTAAAAACCTTCAATAAACTTTATATAAATTGATAATACATTCAACTTGATTGGTGAGAACAGTAAAATAATATTTTTCTCTCTCTTTAGGCATTTAATTTTGGAGAGTTACCCAAATATCCTCTATCTCCTACTTTCTCCATTTTGGAGAAAGTTTTGGAGGATCTGTTGAAGAAAAAAAAAAGAAATGGGTTAAAAAGTCCAAAAGCTACAATTTCTCCATGTTGCAGAATCTGTTGGAGATGCTCTTAAATCTATTGAATATTTTAATAATACAATTAATGTTGAAATCTCCAAAATGAAGAAATTGTTGGACTAGAGTTAAATATATATATTTGAAGGTTTTAACTTTTAATTCTCAATTTTGGAGAAATCATAGAGAATCTGTTGGAGATACTCTTGGAAATAAAGATGATGAATCAGGATGAGGAGTTACCAGGAGGATACTGGGAGCCATATGGCTGAGGAGGATAAGCTGAGTTAGGAGGGTATTGCTGGGAAGGATAAGCTGAATTAGGAGGGTATGGCTGGGGAGGATAAGGAGCTGTCTGAGGTGGGTATGGGGATGCTGGATAAGCTCCTGTATTAGGTGGGTATGAGGGATAAGGAGAGGGTGCAGGATAAGCTCCGGCTGGTGGATATTGAGCAGCTGAAGCTGGTGGTGGATAGGACGTGGATGAAGGTGGTAGTGGTGCAGAATACATCGAGACCTGGGGTGTACTTGATGCTACATATGGTGGAGCCGATGGAGCATAACTGTTTGCGGGTTTCTTTATGCAAATGAAATAACACAAAATCGTTATTCAGCCAGTGCAAACACAAATTCTCCATATAATCAACACACTTAAAGGTTTCTTTTGTTTTATACTATTTTCTTCTGTTCTCCATTATGTGGGTCCCATTTTCATTTTGTACAGGGATCTGCATTTTCATTTCTTCTCAAATCATTTTAACGAGGCCCACCAAAAACAAATAGGAGCTGAACTTCTTGCCAAATAGAAATCTGAAACATGAATTGTACTTACATTGGCACTGGAATAGTGCATTATCAATCTTAGCTCGCCAGCGTGCCTGTATAATAGATCAGTTTTCTGTTAGAAAGCTGCATACTTCCGCAAACTTATAAAACTCTTCTATGCTTACTTTCTTCCACAAATTCTTTCCATGATAAGACGTGACTAACATGATAAAGCTATACTCCACATATAAACCTAATTATCTTACAATGGAACAAAACAAACTGAAATGCAATCTATATCATTGCAAAAGCCAAGCAAACTGAGAGCCAGGAACAGAACAACACATAGGAAGATTTGTAACCCAGCAACTACAATCGAAATTATATATCTCCACTGCACATCAACAAAGACCACCCACCCCACCATAAGTTATTTGAATTGAAGGTCACCAATGGACCTCCACTGTCTTAATTTTAAAAGTAGTGCGCTCCTTTACCACAAAATAATTGCAACATTTCATTATTTCATTGTATGCATCTTTTTGCAGCAAATTTACTATTTAAGCATTACTAAATAAACTACTAAACTTATTGGGATAAGGAAAACAAAGTTAGATGAATTTGTTTATTTCGTCCTCATTTCTTGTTTCCTCAAAAAACCATTATTCAAAATCTCAATGAGGTTTTGGGTAACTTGGAATAATTCAAATACGTTTTTTTCTGCTTCTAAGGTCATTTTTTTTATATAATCATGGGCCAGAGTGAACAATTAGATGTCACCGCTTATTGCAGTTGGCTACATGGCCTCAAAATCATGCCATTGTTTATTTCTTTGATTTTTGCGGCATGAGATATTGAAGTTTTGAACAAATGTACCATCTAAAGTTCCAGTAAAAGACAAACCTGCCAGTTTTAGTCTGCAATGGCCAAGCGCTATCATCGTATCCATGAGAAAGAACCTTAGTTAATTGTACCCTATACAGCACAAGAAATTATCATGCAAAGATATGAGTTTAAATGAGCCAAAATATCAATAAATTGATCAGGAAACCCCCAGAAAATGAAATAATAATTTGAAAAATTACTTTCCGCTGCCGATAAAGTCATCATGTGAGAGGGTATTGCTATTCCAAACAATCACATTTAACTCTCTTAATCCTTCAATCAGGCTAAATATGAACTTCTCTTGGAATGTAGGGTTCTTGCCTCCATCTATTATATTTAAATTAGAAGTTGAATCAATTGTCACATCTTTGAGCACCAATAAATCAACACATGCATGTAACACTTAAAGAGGGTTAGAGAGAAGACCTGTACAAACACGGGTGCGATATCTGTTACTGCCGTATTCAACACAAACATATGGATCTTGCCTTGAAATCCATTCCGTGTCTTTCAGTTTATTGCAGCAAACCACTGAAAATCCATAAATAATCGAAATTACACAAGGCAAACGTGAAATATTCGTATAAAACACAAAGAGATATGCTCATCGATCGAATTTAGTCAGTAAGAATATTCCGCATAAAAATAGTACTTGCGATAAGAAGAACAAATTGTGACGGTTAACCTTTTCCGACAATATGAACATATCGATCAATTAAAGAAAGAAAGAGGAAACGAAATGCAGGTACCTGTGACTTCAAGCAGATTGCCATGGATCCCGTGATTCGCCATCGGAGGATGCTGATAACTTGCTGGTGGAATCGAAGGTTGATTATACATGGGAAATGACATTGAAAACAATGATCATTACAATTGGCTTTATAGCAACCGAATATTGTGTACCTCTTCGAATAATTGAACGCGTTTATCAGATAATTCCTGGAAAAACTTGGTGAATTGAATTAAAATTGTGTGGAATTAGATAAACCCTAGGTGTTCTCTAGCCACACGCTCGGCGTCGACGACTCGCCAAACCGCTGACCTTGTTAGAAACAACGAGTATCGAAGTCAAGACGTAGATATGGCCGAGGTCCAAAACATAAAAATAACGCTCCTTATCCTTTTTTTTTCTTCATCCAAACAGTTAAACCGTACAAATCATCATCGTATTAGAACTTTTATGGTGTGACATGCGGTATTCGATTTTGAGTTATCAAACTGCGGTTTAAACCGTACTGCACCGTATATTTTGTATATTTTTTATTTTTAAAAATTTTATATATAACATATATAATTTTTTAATTATATATATATATATATAAAAGAATAATTTAGTATTTAATTATATATAACTTTATGTAACATTTTTGGACTTGAATAAACAATTGGTCAATTAAGAGTCGGGGCTTAAGGATTGAGAAGAATGAAAAAGTTGGATACGTCACAACTCATACGTCTACTTTAGTTTGAAGTTTGTTTTTTTTTTACTTCTTAAACTATTTCTAATTAGACAATATGTATTTGGAAATCGGATGTATTGAAACTCTTTATTTTTTTGGACTACGGTTACTTTATTGTTGATTTTGTAATGTATTTTAAACTTATAATTTTTGGATTATAGTTATAAAGTGCGATAGGGACAAACCACATAAACGGTACCGCACTATGCGATGCGGTTTGCGATTTGGAAAAATGTTCAAACCGCATATGCGGTGCGATTTGTGGTTTGGCCCCAAACCGCACCGCGAACACCCCTAGACTTTCCATATATCTCGACTAATTTTATGGGGATCTGAGAAAGCCAGAAGACAGGAAAAAATTTAGTGGTCTCGAAGGAAACAAACCGATGACTAAAGGGGTGGAACCCCAAAAGCCCAAGCCTGCTTGTGAGCGAGTTAACCTTTCAGGGTTAAAAAGAAGGTCCAGGTCCTGGTCTCGTTTGTTGATCCAACCGGTCCTGACCGACTTTGGCCTATGATCAGATCTTTCCCGTTATGAAGGGGAGCTAACTAGCATGATGCTAGCAAAGTTGGTGATTCAATTGTGGTTGTTTAGTCACTTCTATAACCTGCAACAACTAAGGGGTTGTTTACCAAATTTTTCATTAAGTTGTTCTATTGTTAAACATAAAGCATTTGGATTAAAGAAAATTGCACAAACAAAAATACAACAGTTATTTGTAAACCTAACATATTGTGTCGTTTTAACGTGTGACAATTGGAGCGCTCCATACAATTACCACATTCTTATGTTTGTGTAACGACTCATTGGATTGATCCAGCTATATGGACCATAGGTTTTATCAAATACGACTAATTTATCAACTACCTTATTATTAGCTACACGGGAAACATCAAAGCAACTAGCAAATTCCATAAGAAATTACCAGCATAGACAATTATTCCACAGTTTCGAAGCATCTTACAAGAAAATACAGAGCAAGTTACAGCCGAACCCACCTTCGTAATGTTCATCAAACTTACCATCCCAAATTTGCTGAATCAATGAAATCAAGTTTTTAAAATAACAACTGAAACTTGTTCAACCTCCATTTTATGTACAACCAACCGTGCCTCTACTGCACCTCTCAATCACTTTCATAGTCTTCATCATCTCCAAACGTAAACACAGATGTATCAGCAGCCATTGCCTTGAAATCGCTTACCTCTCCGATCGGGTTTTGGGATACAACTTCATTGTTTTTGGACTCGCTGGCCAGACTTATCTGTGATGAGCCTGAGTTTCCGATAGAAATATTCTTGGTGTCATTTGACAAACTTGCCATTTTCCCAGAGACGGAATTTGTTTCGGAGACTGTGTCAGTTTTTGCTTCGGATTCGGTGTCAGAAAACACCTCGTCGTCTTTTTCGCTATTTCTGGAGTCTTTTGGTGAGTTTGTGGTGGTGGTGGCTTCAGAGGGGGTGGTTTCCGGAGGATTTGCACTTGTACCCACGGCTGGTTTGGCGTTACTTTCGGTTTCGGGTTTTGCTTGAGCAGCATTGTCGTAGTCCACAACCACAACCTCCACTTGAAACCCAGGGGACGGCAATTTCCTCTGCAGATAATTCGAAGTAGTTCAGCAGAAGTACCAAATATACAAGAAAAAAAAGTTGTAACTTGAAGTTGAAATTCCTACTACCCGCCTCGGGCCATGTTTGATCGGCTAGCTTTTTAAATCACTACTTCAAGTAGCATTTTAATTAGCTCGAGGGGCTTTTTTCCACTTTATTTACAAATTATGCCCCTTATATTTTTCCAAATAATTTTTCAACATGTCCTTTTAGGTCATTTTAAATTGTCATCTAGTTTATCAGCTAGTTTTACTGATCATGACTATTTTATCAATTAACAGCTACCTTATTAGACAACAACCAACTTTTGAGCTAATAGCCCGCCTATCCAACAATCGGCTTATCAGCTAGTATGACATGTGTAACACACCCTCTATATATGAAAACTAGAACATATAATTGGGCAGATAACTCCGGTGGTCTTTACGGAAATAGCCGCTTTACACTTTGGGATAGAGGTCAGGTCCATTTACATCTTACCCCTATACCCCCACCTCTGGGTGGGATATAATGTGCTCATTTGGTTTGGTTTGGTTTGATAATTGGGGACATAAATCGGGGATGTCTAAAGGGAATCTATTGGATCAATATCCATATCCTCAACTAGTTACAATGACCACAACGAACAAATTGCAACTCCAATTTGTAATTTTCACGGGACACTTGATGGGATGGGACACATATTGTAGATGTGTAACGTTATAGATCAAGAGTTACCTTGTCAAACCCGTCAAGATCATTTGTGGTTAGAACCTTCCTATTCTCGATCATTGTTGTGTTCAGCCAGCTTCAATTATAAGAATGAAAAAAAATAGATGAAGAAGATACCATAAAAGTAAGATATACAAGATAAAAGACAAAAGAATTGAGAATTGTTTCATTGCTTTATGATCTATTTCCATTCTAGGTGTGTTATGTAGGACGGGAGAATGCAGGGGGGGTGCATTTGTCTTTTTTGAGCATGGATTACTTTGCTGTTCAGTCGAGAATTGATATGTACCAGTAGAAATCGCCTTGCCGGTCATGAAAATGGATTTTGAAATCTCCAGATAACTCGGTCAGGCCAGGCTCCCCAGGAAGAGCAAAGACCATTATACCCTTTCTTGGTGCAGAAAACCAAAAATCTTCAGGCTGCATAATCATGATAACTCCAGTCATCAGTGAATATTTTGTCATTGTTAAGAACCTTGAATTCTATGATCTTCAATGAGGATATATTAGTCTAAAAGACTACAGTTTCCGCCTTCTGGGATGATCAAATCAAACAGACTGATATAGTGTAATAGTTCTAAAAGACTAATACATCTCAATTGTCTAGAAACATGTTTTATTTTAAACTTATCTATCGTTACTAGTTGGCTAGTTGCTACTAAGAACTTTTGTGAAGAAGACTTACCGATAGATCCTTGGTTCGAGGATGCTTCTTGGTTGAAAAGAGAACACCTGCAGATCAAGAAAGATCGTCAATAGAAAAATCACGTTACTATAAGAGTGGTATCTAGCTACCATACCTCACACATATAAAGAACTACAAAAGTTCAAAAATACAATCTCACACCTAGTCATACAATAAAACACACATTAGCATCATCAAGTATTGACACTATGCCATAGACATACTCTTTAATTCCCTCCCAAGTTAGGGAGATCTAAATACATGAAAGCCACAATCACTACATAAAAGATAATTCCATCGAATAACAATATGAGCCTCAACTTTCTCAAGAGCAGGACCCATTAACTTAAAAAATGTGGTTAAAGAAGATGCTCATATCCAAAAGGCAGTGTACTAGCGATGTGGAGAGACATAAAATCATGGGTAGTTCAGAAAATGTGACAAAGCAACCTTCGTTTCCAAAATTGTTCAGTTTGGAGTTTGGACATCATAAGGGAAGAGTGGCCTCGTTTGTAGAAGACGACCTCAAACGCATGCATAACGTATTATAATAAGTTGCATTTCTTAAAAAAAAAATGAAATTGTGCAACATATAAATAACAGTACATGTATCAATACTTTACAGGTGAAATGCTAGATACCAGAAGATAAACAAGAAACGAGAAACTTCACAAAACAGTAAAAGAAAGAACATAGATACATGTGTACCATTATGATCCGAGACAGTTATAGAGGGCCTGATCCAATATGGGCATCTATGAAGGCGAAATCCTCTAAGCATACACCTACAATATTAAACTCAGAAGCAATCAACCCCAATACATTGATGGGTAACAAAAATAATGTAGATGACTTCAGTAATACCATACACTCGTACAAAATAAAAAAGAGATATGATTAGCATTATAAGCATACCTGCGCCCAGGCTGATCTTCTCCATTAAAGTACGTCATAACTCTTTCAAAATATTTGACATATCTCTATGATTAAGCGCCGCAAGAGGAGAAACGGAGCATATCAGATATATGCTAATAATTTGAAATGAGATGCTGCCATTAAATGAACAGAACCTCTAAACAGAATGAAACTTACTATTTGACTTGGGAGAACAAGTCCCTTCCCATCAACACATCTTTTTTGGTTGTAGTATGATATAGACTCCTCAGCTGTGGGGAAAAACTGCAGGGGGGAAGTAACACTGAATTTTATATAACTACGCCTACCAGAGCAAAGAAGCGAAGAGCAGAATCAAAACATCAATATACAGTTTATAACCTGGTTCTGCTTTAGTGAATCAAACACTTGATGTTACCTTCAGATATAAAAGAAGACTTGAAATCATTAAGCCCGTCCTTGCCATTCCGGCCTTACAGTGCACAACCACAACATTCTCAATGTCCTCCTTCAACCATGAGTATGCACTCTGGCAAAATGATATTATGAGCCGAATGGGAGGACAATTATGGTCGTCAAATGGGAAACTAGCAACCTGCATAGAGTAAACAGGAGTATGAGACAGCACCAGAAAAAAAAGAAAAAAAAAATTAGCCACACAAAGATCAACCTAGCTAATTACTAAATAGTAATATTCCAAGTTGAAAATTAATTGTTTTACATGTGTTCAGAGAAGATTAAGTTAACTGCATTGGGGGTTATGCTTACAAATTACCACTTGAAGCGAAAAAGAAACTTAGGTGATGGACAAAGGCATTATAAACATCCGATGTCCTTTACTTGAACACCAAAAATATATTCTTCACTTGTGTTGATGCAAATCGAGCAATTAACAGTGAAATTGGTACACAAAGATGACTTCAATATGGAATTAGAACTAAAATCGAATGACTGAACATAGGGTTCCAGGCACTTCGAGACTGTTGGATGTCTCCCAAGGCTCTCGCCCAAAACACACACTAAATTAACGATAAAACCCTGATGACTTAACCCCCCTTATTTAAACTACCCGACTTAATACTACTCTTGCATTAACTACTTGTACTAGTGCATTAGACACTTGTACCTTAGCCTACCATATTTGCCTAATTGACCCCACTACTTAGGGTATAACAGATGTACTTCAATTAGATGGTAAAACCAATTGCTGCCCACACAATTCTAGTTCGAAGGTTAAGCACCTACAAATCCAAGTAGTGGCACTGGCACATAATGTTTTTATCACATTCAAACAAAATTCTGCTCATAAAATATCATGACTTTCATTAACAAAAACATAAAAATGAAAGTAGGTGAGTTATTGACATACCTTCCCTTCAAATAGCGATGCATCATATAGCCTCTCGGAGCAGAGATTGTATACCTTGTACTTATCCTGATATTGACAAAATAACAATAGTGAAATGGAACATCCCAATCTATGGAGACAATGGATGGAGGATTTGGGTAGCAATGACAATAACAGAAACATTGCTAATTCAAAGAACAAAACTCAGAAAAATGCAGGAAATTGACTTCCCCCCTGCAGCATTATAAATTATCAAAAATCAAAACTGGTTCAACACTTCAAGCCAATACCAAATATAGATATCACCAACAGCACTTAATTGTTCTGTATCTTTATCATATAAAACAAGAAAAGATAACCTTAATCCCCCATTTGAACATCTTACCAGCAACAAGAATGGCTTAGTCCAGATTTCAGTGGAAGAAACAACATGACAATGGCAGTTCAGTTACACGATATACTTTTCATATAAGATACCTAGGTCAAGTACCTTTGCTACAACTAAAGTGGTCCATATCTAGGTCACATACTGTCTCCTGTTCTTAAAGGTATGGATATAACTGTAAGTCAATACATTCTGCGTAGCCTTGCCCCAGAGAGAGAAATAGATTTCAAAGTGTTCCCCTGTCAAGTAATAACCTCTTGAAAATGCATCCATATTATATGATAACTTTAACTTCTTTCAAAAACCATAACATCTTTCTTCTTCAAATATCATCAGATAAATGTGAAATTGCTAGTCTATTATACAAATGTCGCTATATGACAAATATGAAACATAACACGATTTGGAGATTAAATGCAAAAACACATACAAAAAAGCATTCTTACCTTGTGATAGGTTTCAAAGAACCTTATAACTTCCTCCATGTGGTTACGATAAAATCCCTACAGCAAATTTTCAAAGAGTATCAACAAAACTGTTTTCATCAAGTATGATACTGATGTCTAGTTAAGTTAATCGAAGCACTATTTTGACCTCGACATATCCGAAGAAACCGGAGCTCATATCACCAGCAGGGAATCCCATAGCAATTATATTCTCGGTGATGTATGTCATATCTAAATCAAATCCCCCTTCCTGGAACCACGATAAAGTAAAAATAGGTCATGTACTAAATAAAATACTTATTTGTGAACTGATTTCATAATATTTGAATTAACTAACATACAAAATTATCTATAAACTCTCTTAAGTAGCATTTAGGAGACAAATTCATATATGTAATGACAATTGTACTCTCAAGATGTAGAAAGTAATATAACCATGCATTTAGGAATTTGATACATTTATGCTAAGAGATAGGATCAACCATAGCATAATCTGCATATACTCCTCAAGAATTTCATTGTGGTTGAAGTACAAACCTCCAAATGTAAGTGGTGATACATAGCACGAAAAAGGATGAAAAAAACATTGATAGAAAGGAAGTTTGATGTGAGGGGTTCTCCTTGCATTCATTTATATTATTTTTGGATTATACTTCCAGACTTATACCAGTTCCATGCTTCAAATTTCTTTCAAGTTCATGTTGACAGTCACCATACAACGGCTTCATTGTGATTTCTGGTTCATGAGACGTATTGTCCATCCCATTAAAGTGCTACTCCTAGTAGTGCTATTGTATAGAAGTCTGTATAATATTCTTCTCATTCAAAAACCCAACTGCTTTCTATCTACTATTATCTGAAAGTAATCAAGCTATTCAAACTGGACGAGAATAGGAAAACACCTCTCCAATAGAAATTTTCACAGCACCCTAAACAACTCAATAGATCTTAAAATCCTTTTTCTTTCAAGAGCTTTTCCCATTGCCTTTGATTCAACACAAAATCATGATTGTTCATATGCTACAAAATCTACATGCAGCTAAGGAGATTCCCATGACTAAGCATGCAAAACAGTCACCTCCTCTGTTTACACATTGGATGAACTCTCTTTAGGTCAACCATATATCCGAAGTGTCGAGATAGACTCCTTACATTGTACTAGTAATCACAGGATATCCATAACCAGGAAAGAAACATAATGAGAGTTGACAATCGGTAATTTAACACCTATATTTTCCAGAAATAACAAGAAAAGATGATACATTCATTCAAGATTTGTGAATGGTGACATTGTAATGTCACATGCCTATATAGCAAGATGAATCACAGAAAAGATTAAATCAACAAGATACCGTATATCTTCTTTTGTTTTGTGATACAACATGACGAGCCTTGACCTGGACAGCCTTCACCGCATTTTTAGACGTGTCTACAAAACCTTTAGTAATTGTCCCAAAAATGCCAGCTTGCGGCGTTGTTGGAGCTCCATCAGGGCTATCATCTTGTTGAGGAGCCTTTGGAGACAACCGCAACCCAAGTCCACTAGTCAAACGAGCAAACGATGATTTCCCAGCATTTTCAGATGAAGATTCATCTTGTGTGCCTCCCAGAGGTTGGGGAAGCTTCAGACTTTTAGCCCATGTGGTTATGCCAGAAGCAGACAGCCTTGATGGCGAATCTTGTGCAGGATCATGTCCAGTATCCACTGCAGCACCGGCTTGTACATCTGAGTTTTTAACAGGAGATGATACCTTAGCAGACTCCAAATCCATTTTGCGTCTCAGATCTCTTTAACACAACGGAAAACAGAAGCAGCCAACTATGTAGGTAATGTGCCACTGTACCTTTCTTGCAATCACAACCCTAGGAAAACAACCAGACAGTAAGAAGTAGGAAATTCCCACTAAGATGTTATAGATATCAACGAACGTATTAAAAATGATTTTAAGTAAATGAATTACAAAGGAACACCAAATCAGCGACTAAGGTGGCGTTTGTTTTTTAAGCGGTGCTGAAGTCTGATTTCACTTCTGACTTTTAAGAGGTGGTGCTGAAGTCTGAATCAATAAGACTACTTGTTTTTGTAAACTAACAAACGTCTGAATATGTATAATTGTCTATTTTATCCCTAAAAAAATCGACTTAAATACGTCAATTGAAGTGAGCATCGATGATCGAAGGACGAAACGAAAAAAAAAAAAGAAGGATGTTGGCAGATTTGCGAGGTTGTGAAATTTTAATCATATCTCACACACCAAAGCCCCGATTTAAGTTATTCAAGATGTTCTGGAAAGCCAACACATATCTACAATCTTTGCGTTTTGCGTTTTGTAAATTTGGGGTGCATTTGGGCTAAAACCGACGTTGAAATTGAAAAAATGGTGTTGAACAGACATAAGAGGTGATTAAGTGGCTAGGTTATCACTTAATTTATCAGAGGACATTAAGGGTTAAGAGGCTCTGAAAAGGAAGAAAAAACAAACAGTCTGAATTGTCTTATGTCTGACCGAATCATACATAAGTGGCAAATAAGAGCTTTTTTTAGAAGACAAACACCACCTTAGTGACAACATTAATGATCTCTGGATATGGTACAAACTACAAGTATGACAAAAAGCACATGCTTAAGATGTCTCTAACTTAAAATCAGCCATCAGTAGTCAAATTTGGGCCATTAATGCAGAAAAAAGTTCAGTTCAATACACTAGTTTACGAAAAAAAAACTTTGTGGCTACAAGTGACTACAAATGTTCTCAAATCAAGTTGTCAAAAAGATTTCCTTGAACACATAGTTAGGTTTCATATCCCTTCATTAGCAGTGGCAGACCCAGGTCTTCTAACTTAGGTATGCACTACATTACAAAAGAATTTGGTGTATGCACTACTATTACAATTTTTTTTCACACTACAAAAAAAAAATCAGTTATGCACCCACGTACCCACCCTTGGGTGTAGGTCCGCTCTTGTTCCTGAGCATTGAACCATAAGAGAAGCATGGAAAAACAATTGACCAAAAGTTGTACAAAACAATAAGTGCGTTATCACAATTCACATCACAAACCAACTTGAAGATCAGATGCAATTGCTGCACCTCCTTGCATGTATAAGTTGCTACACAGAGTGTCCATCATACAATCACCTCCTTAATTTGCCAAATATTTGTAATTGAGCAAAAAGAAAAAGAAAAAAAACAGCAAAATCTAGAGATGGAGCTGAGTAGCCACCTTTACTAAACAACTTACCAATCTCAACCTCATTTCATAAATAAACATTATCTTACGCCTCAAATTGAGAGTCCAGCCGTTGAATTCCATCTGAGTACTAAATTGGATACTTTTGAAGATATATAACAATGATTACTCTGTAGCAATTATAACATTATCTTTATTATATTCGGAAAAGACCTAATAATGGGTATTTCTGTATCTGTATGTGCACGATCCTTGAACATTGAACTCAAATAAAACCCCTTAAATTCCTAGCTGCTAAGCTGTCATGGTATTAATTACACAATCTAAAAATAGCACAACAGAATTTGCACAATGAGCAAGTAATATTTTCATTTCTTAAAAGAGGGCAAAGTGAAGTTTCCCCAATCCACGGATCCAAAACAATTTAAAATTTGCAAATTCTACTTAGGAATTTCTTCTGATCTGCAATCCTCACCAATCATAAACAAAAAATTACAGACCTGTGTACACAAACTTGCGATGGTATATACACAACTTCAGATAGGGTAATTTACATGAGAAAGCAGTCAGTCATATATCGATGAATACTCAACGTTAGCTCAAATCTTACAGGATGAACTGGTATCGGACAGATAACGTCTGAGGAATAAACTGCGGTGGAGAACGGCGGTTTCCGGTGACTTGTGGGAGGTTTTGGGTAGCGGTAGCGGTAGCAGTCGTCGTTTTCTTGGTTTGCGTTTTATGTGCTATGAGATTGAACGTCGATACGTGGAATAAATTTTACATATTTGTGCAAAAGTACTTTTTCTTTTCTATTTTTATACATTGACCCTTACAAGCATTCACATTTACGAGTATATCCCTAACACTTTGCAACATATACTTCGCGAGTCTCCGGATAACGTTTGATTATATTTTTAAAATAAGTAAATTTCATTTTTGGTTCATGTGTTGCTATTCGGTATCAAGTCTAGTCCTTATTTTAAATTAGTTATAACTAATTTGAGAACCGTGCAACGCATGAGTAATTTGTGTAGTAAGCGATAAATTGTCCTATATGAATCAGTGTTTAGTTGATAAATCATGGTTGTATAATTCGTAAAAATTACTCCCTCCGTCCCAAAATAAATGTCCACAATGAAAATGACACACAGTTTTAGGAATGTGCAATTATTACACTTTTTAAATAACCAAAAGACACTTTTACCCTTGAAAATAGAGAGAGAAATTTTCTCCACCTTATAATTAAGGGTAAAATGGGAAATTGGAAACTTACTTTTGAAAGTGAACATTTATTTTGGGACAGACTAAAATAGTAATGTGGACATTTAATTTGGGACGGAGGGAGTAGTAGAATTCTATTAATGGAATTTCAATATATATATATATAGTGGATATTCAAATAAGAATGTTATTATCGTGAAAATGTAAGAAAAGAAGATTCATATTAGTATAATAATCATTTAACAGCGCAATCAAATACTAACTATATCAAATGAAGTAAGAAATGACTACCTTGCATATTTACTCAAAGTATTAGCTGTAAAATTATCATATAAAGACATGTAATGCAATTTGGTGCAACTTATGCATCATTTACATTTCGATGATACATAAGAGGTATTAATAATTTGATTGGAATTTTGAATAGAATATTATGGGTGTACATTAAATGGAATTTAAATTGTTAAATATTAATAAATAGAACGTGGAACAATGGTTTAATTAAATTTTTTTAACAAAATCAAAATAAGTAATAACACCCATATTTTCCCATTAAGAATGTTACATAATCTAAAACAATTCTCTAAAATTCTTCAAAATAACGGCTAAATAAAAGTTGTTTATAGCGGAAGACTTTAAAATAATAAATATTTAACTGAAATGTTAACTCGTCCCATACCAAGTTTTTTTTGGAAAGGGTATCCTGGGCCTATGGCCCAGACTAATCACCTTTTTCCTTTGTCCAACCTGAAACCTCATGTCCCTGAGATGCATATTATAGTCAGCTTATAAAACTCAGTGAGTTCATGGTTTGCATGAATAGAATCATATCACTTCATACACATCAACTTGTAAACTTTGTAATAAATAGTATGTGTTTTCTGAAAACATACAACACAAAAAGAAAGAGGTCTCATAAAATGTCTCATCCGGTATAGGTCATTTTTTCGTTGTCATTCCCTCAGTTGTCCAACCTGCACCTGTCTGGACACCCATTACGATGTTGTGCCACTTGTCATGTGACTTACTGGACAAATGTTCACCCATTAAAACCAATCATAACACTTGCGACTGAAATAACATGTTAGAGTTATTTGAAAACAAAAAAAACACATAGCATGCAACTGATCATAAATAACATACATGTAAAATATAACTTATCATGTATGAAAACTAAAACATCATCCTGTTAGTGCACAAATATGTTGGATACAAGATCATGAAGACTGAAAGGAAAAAAGTCAAAGTCAAAAGCTCAAGTCAACTCTCAAGCTAAAGTCAAAGTCTTTGTAATAAAGTCAAAGTCAAAGTGTCTTGTATTTTATGTGTTTTGTCTTTGTAAAGTGTTAAGGTATAAATAGTTTTATTTTCGTTCGTAGACATATATGACTACCTGAAAGTTACTGTTTAGAGAGAGAAATATTGAGAGGATTCTGATTGTAATCGATTCTAATTGTAATCGATTCTGATTGGAAATGGAAATTGATTGAAAAACTGAATTTGTAATCTTGTTAATTTGTGATAAGAACTTGTCATTGTGGGACACACAATTGGTGTAAGAGTAGACGAAAATCAGAAATCAAGATCAAAAATCTGAAATTTTGGCCGAATTTTTCAAAAACTCGCAGTTCACTGTTCAAGATTTAAATTTCTTGATTTTATGTTGTTTTGGATGTATTCTTTGTTGTGTTGTACTCGTTTTATGGTCTAGAACACAATTGATTTGTATCACTTCGTTCAATTCACAACAGATTGAGTGAATTTTGGAATTGAAGTTATTTTCATTCGAGTTTGTAAAACGCACTGTAATCACTTCAAATTTCAATTTTTGTTGTTTTGGTTTTTAATTGATTGTTTGTAAAGTGTTCAGATTGTTCTCGAGATCAAATTGATGAAGTTTCAAAACCTAATTCAAGAGTTTGGATTGATTTTGGATTGATTTTAGTGTTTTTGGGCCGAGATCTGAAGAATTCGCATGGGAAAACGAAGAACTCGCATGATGAACGTATTTGCAGAAGAATTCACATAGAACTGAGTTGGTGAAAAAGCTAAGGAAAGAATTTGCATAAGGTTTTGTGCGAATTGTTCAGAATTCGCATAGCTCAGTATACGAAAAGTTGGAAAAAAGTTCTAAGGGCATATTTCGTATAGTGCTATGTGCGAAAAGTAAGGATTTCGCATATAGTAGCATACGAATTCCTAGAATTCGCATTGTGCTTCATGCGAATTGCTCAGAATTCGCATAAGGGTTACATACGAATTCCTCATATTTTGCATAGAAAGTTGGAAAATTTTCTAAGTCTAAAATTCGTATTGATACGAATTGTTTGAGATTGAAAAAGTTTCTAAGTATAGAATTTGTATCTCTCTATTGTGCGAAAAGTTACGTGCGAATTGTGTGGTTGTGCGAATTCTGTTTTGTGTGAATTCCTAAGGTTGTGCGAATTGTGGCTTCTGTGTTATGCGAAAAGTTTACTTAGACAAAATTTTCAAAGCTAAAATATGGTTTTTCAATGTCAATTTTTTTTTCTCTAGGGGCGCTGCCCCTTGACCCCACCCGCTAACCGGGTAGCGAGACCCCCGTGCTAAGTTTGCGGAGGGGGACAAAGTTATGTTTGTGATCAAAGTTTCTGATTTTTGTTAACGATTTTTTTGTGCAAATATTTTTCAAGATGGGATATTTTGACGATTAAGTAGAAATAGAGAAACTCACATAAGAGAATATTGAACTCAAAAGAAGGAATAATATGCTTGAGACAGCTATGGATAAATATGCTATAATTTGCAAAAAGAAAGAAGATGCTAAGAAACTACTCGGTGAAGAAATCAGTGCATTAAAGAACACAATTGAAGAGATCACAAAACAGATTTCTGATTTACATCAAAGTGATAAGAGCAAGGAAACTGAAGGGAAAGCCCAAGTCTTGGAAACTCAAAAAGCAGAGCTGAAAAAGCAGATTTCAGAATTGGAACAGAAGATCTCCAAAGAGAGAGATGTAATTGAAAAAGAGAAGAAAGGTTTTAAAAGTGAAAAGCAAATGTTTGCAAAGAAATTCTCTGAATTTTCAAGGAAATCATTCGAAGAGAAGAAAGTCGTTGAACTTAAATGTGCAAAACTTTCTCAACAAATGACTGATTTTGAGAAAGTGATCATCATTGAAAGGGACAAATTTGCAAAAGAGAAGAAGGTAATTGAACAGAAAAATGTTGGAATTTTCAAAGAAATATGTTAAGTCAAAATATTGTATCCAAGATTTAATTAGAAAGTCAAACTTGTAAAGTCAAACTTGTAAAGTCAATACTGTCAAAGTCTTTGTTAAAGTCAAAGTATGTTTAGTTTTCTTAATCATTAAGTCTTGTAATAGTTTAGGTGGTATAAATAGGTTTAGACTTTGTATTTTCCGTAAGCACTTCATTGTAAACATTTTTAGACATGATATTCAAGATTCAAGATCTACTTTCTCTCTCTACTCTCTCTCTCTCTAGTTAATAATTGTTACATCTTATGAGAATAGCTTGATATTGTTTGGGATTTGTCATTCACAATTGGTATCAGAGTCGTACCAAACATTTTTCAGAGAAATTTATACAGAAAGTTAAATCAATTTCTGAATTTTGGATCACACTGTTGAAGTTTTCTTGAAAACATCAAGAACTCTAAAATTTGATTTGTTTCACAAATTCTCATTGATTTGATGTATTTTGATTGTGAAAATGGTTCACAGGATTAGTATTGTCTGTTTGATTTGTTCTTGTTCACATGATTTCACATATTAATTCTTGAATTGCAGGTTAGAATTTTTGAATCAAATCTGCAAATTCTTGAAGAACACGCAGATCAAACAACTCATGAACTTTTGGGAACCACCGATAATCAATTTTGTATCCATTCAATTTCTTTTAATTGCCGTCGGTCTCATTTATTTCCACTAACCAATGCACCGATTTCAATTACAAAATGAAATTAATCAAGTTCCACCGTCCCATTAACATTTTAGAACCAATCAAGTTTTTCAATCAAATTTGAATTGTGGATGGATGCGTTCTTTGTTTTCATAGTCTGCAAGTTTTATTTTCAATTCTAATTGATTGATTGCCAACATCATCATGGGTCGGTGATTGAAATTTTTAATGGTCGGTGGTGGATGAAAGTCATATCAGCGGCTCGTAAAGGCAGTATGCAAGTTTATCAAAAACACGCAAACCACTGATATCTCTGTTCAATCTGCGAGTCTAATCTGCAGATTTTTCAGTCAATTTGCAGGTCTCAAATTCAATTAATTCAATTCATCTTTTGTTTGCAATCTGATTGGATGCAATTTCAATCATGGGGCGGTGAGGTTTCAAGGTTTGCGTCACTGCCATAAACAGTTTGCGCCAAGAATATCTCATGCAAACCACAGGTTTGCGCCAAGCATACCTCACGCAAACCACAACTGCAGCTTGATATCAATGAGATTAATGGGTCGGTTGTGGAAATCAATTAATTGCAATCATGTATGTGGCAGGCAAGTATGAATCAACTTGTGAGTGGATTCAAGTTTAGTAAGTCGGTGGAGTGATTAATCAAATCGGTGCTGCACTACTTCACTGGGACGGTGGCTGGATGAATGTGATTAGTGGGGTTGTTTGTTTATGTTTTGCGCCAACCATTAATGGCGCAAATCTCATTGTTTGCGCCACACACGATAGATCAATTCAATTTAGTGGGTCGATGTTTAATCTAATTGTTTGGCATATTTGATCATGGGTCGGTGCAATCTTAATCATGGCGCAATACTAGATTGCTAATTTTGATTGGATAATCATTAGTTAATGGGGTGGTGAAATTGTTATTGATTTGAAATTGTTTGTGAGTTGAAAATCAATCGGTGATTGGGTGAATTTCATCTTGAAATCAAAGGTTTGTGCCATTCATGAGTCACGCAAAACAAGTCTTTGTGTTTTTCATGTTTCATGCAAACATAATATTTGCGCCAATTAAAGTGTGATTTCATGTGGCCAACTCAATAGGTTTGCGCAAATCATATATTTTGTGTTTGAGAATTTACAGGTACTTTGCGCCACTCGTGACTCGCGCAAAACGCATCTTTTGCGCCACTCACATATTGAGTTTTGCGCCACTCAAAGGAATATTTTGCGCCATCCAAGTGATAAACTTTGCGCCATTCTCATCTAGCACAAATATCATCCCTTGCTCTAACACTGTCATTTGATTAATGTGTTTCAGTTTTTCAGATTCACACGGTTAATCGATTTGAGCCATCATCAAATTTTACGCCATCTGAGATTTGAGAATTTTCAATTCCTAGTGTTCTGATTCAAATGCTTTGAGAATTTCAGAATTTATGTGATGATCTGATTTTGACTTTCAGTCAAAATTTCTGAATTGTTTGGGAACGATCATTCTTTTTCAAGCTGATTTCTCATTCAAAATGTCAATTATGTACAAGCCTGAGATATCTGTTATAGAAGTTGAACGAAATACTCTGCAAATTAAGAATTCAGAATATCTCAAAAGGATTCAGGAGTTGCAACTTCAATTGTTCAACTGTGTTAAAACTCCTGAATGTATAAAGTGTACTAATACTATCTCTAATTTTTCAGGTATCATTTATGAAAAGGAGAAAGAGATAAAAGAGAAAGAGAGAGAGATTATAAATCTTCAAAGCCAACTGAAGACAACTGAACAAATATCACCTGAGCTGCAAGCAGAATCAATTGAGCTTCAAAACAAGTTTAAGGCTTTCAAAGAGAATATATTTGCTTTGGAAAGTACAAATATTGATCTTAAAAAGAGGATATCTGTCTTGGTAATAGAGAATGCTGATCCGATTAAAAGCATCTAAGCAGATAAAGTTAAATCCAAACTGGAGACATCTTCTTTTCTACATATGTCTGAAATTTCCAAGAAAACTCTCCAAGAGAAAAAGGATTTGGAGCATAGATGCAGGAAACTTTCTAAGCAGGTGTCAGAATTCGAAAAGATAGTAATTTTTGAAAGAGACACTTTTGCGAAAGAAAGACAAGTTCTTGAAGCTAAAATAACTGAACTTCCCACACAGATTTCTTCTTTACAAGACTTGCTCGAAAAAGAAAGACAAATTTTCAAATATCAGAAAAAGTCTTTTGAGCTTGAAAAGAAAAATACCGAAAAGAGAAATTCTGGGATTTTCAAAGATATTTCAAACAAAACCAAGAACTTGGAAAAAGATTTTGAGCTTGAACGTTTACATTTCGAATCTGAAATATCTATGCTCACATCCAAAATAACTGTTCTATCTTCAGATGTCCAAAAAGAACAAAAGGCCAGGTCTGATTTGAAACAGAAGTTTGACACACTTTCAAATGAAAGAAACATTTTGACCAAACAGATAAAAGACTTAGAAGCTGCAAACATTGAAATGTCAGAAAAGATTACAGCTGATGTGATTGATCAATCACCTGTTGAAAATTCAACAGAATTAGTCTGTTCTTTCAAAACAGCTTCAAGTTCTATTAATGAGAAAAATGTTTTGAAAAAGAAAAGTGTCAAATCTCAATCTGTCAAATCAAATCAGATCAGACCATCTAATCTATTTTATGACAAATTTGTTGATGGTTCAGCGAGCTTCTATGTAAAATCTCTTGGAAAGAGTTCTAGGAAAAATCAGATGGTCTGGAGAGAGAAAGTTTCTTCAGATGAAGAGAAGAACAAAGACAAAACATCTGCATCCACAACTAATGCCAAAAAGAACAGTGAGCATAAAAGTAAATCTTTTGGTAATTCTGATCCTCTTTATTCTACTAATCATCTTATCAGGATTGCTCAGAAGAAAATATGTTGTTCTTACTGTGGAGCACATGACTTTGTAAGTAAAAACTTTGTCAATTACTGGTATGGTTCTTACTCTATATACCCCACAAGAACTGCAACTAACATTCATGGACCCAAATACCAGTGGGTACCAAAGTCGAAAACTGATTCTGTGTTGCAGGCACCTCAAGTAAAGGGGGAGTAAGAGAAAAATGGCTCTTGAATAACACAGTTCAAGACCCGCACCTCAATGTCAAGATTATGGCTTCTAAGCACATCAGCTTAGGACCCGTACCTCAACGATTAAAGACCTTTACTCCTGTCATGATACGAGGATTGTACTCCAATACTCAAATGAGGAAATCGACCATCAAGGGGGAGTACTTTCTTTTCTGAAATATGCATTAGAGAGATATGACGGACTACATTCCCGAAGGAATTGTAGATCTTTATCCTGTACTTTTTCACTGATAAATCTTACTGATATGACGGACTACATTCCAGAAGGAATTGTGGATCTCTATCTTGTTTTCATTGATAAATCTACTGTTGCATAATTTATTGGGGGAGTAAAGGTGATGGCTTCTGATCAAATAACAGATCAGGACCCGCTTTTCAATGATCAGAGAAGGATATTCTGCTAATATCCAGGGGGAGCTTAAAAGATTTAAATCATTCTATCATGATTTGAGGGGGAGCTTAAAGGTAAATATCTTCTGATCTAGATCTCTGATTGTTTGAAAGAAGAACAACTTTCAAGCATGAAAAACGGTTTCTTAAATGTTCAAACCACTTCTCTATTCTCAAAAGATTTCATGAATTCAGAAGTGAGCTTTTAAATGTTTTTTCAAATTTTGAGCTTAATGTTTAACTGACTGTGTGTTTCCAAAGATCAATACTTGTGTATAATCTTGTCCATATACTGCAAAGTATTCCCACACAGGTTCAGTACTTCATTTGAATTTGTTATTACCATGTCTAATAACGAACAAAATTTTCGATGGTAATACTCCCGTTTGCTTTCAAATGTTGTTGAGCATCATTCATCATTTCAAAATTTGTGCTTTCATTGCTAAATTGTTTATATTTGTTCGTATAAACAAAATATCCAGTTCTTTGATACCCTAACCATTATATTTGATCTGATACATTGTCAGATTCTCAAAACAATTCTCTTGATTTGATTTCATTCATTCAAAATCTTTGTTTTGAGAAATCTTCAAAGTTCAATTGCTCAAATCTCACGAGCATACATTTTGACAGTGTTATCTTATTTGAGCTTAAATGTTCAAGTTAAACTGTTGAGCTACTATTCTTTATAGGACTTATATGGGATTCGTGTGTAAGCTTAAATAGAATTTTCATGGATTCACGTAAACCTGTGTTTCCTACTCAGGAAGTTATCCTTGAGTGATTGAGGGGTGAGGGGTCAATATCAAAGAGTGGGGGAGATAACTCATCTGGTTGAGTTTTTCTCATTGTGTGGAGGGGAAAAATGGAAATGAGAGTTTGGTTAGAAGTGAGCTTTAATGATAAAAAGAAAGAGTGTGAGAACAGAGTTAAAAGAATATCAGAACTCTGCACCAACCACTTTCTGAGTCGGGCAGCCACATCTACTGATTTATTCACATTCTTTGGTGAGCATCATTGAAAAAGGCAGTGAGCCCATGCCAACTCTTGCAATTACCCCACCAGCCATTCGTTTCTTTCTCGAAAAAGAAATGTTTCATTTTCTTGGGGAAGCAACATATCTGCTATCTAGTCTTCACTCGGAAGATTTAGATATTGAAAAAGAAGGAAAGTTGCCCCACCTTCGCATCTCTTTCATGCACATTGATTCCGTGTAATACATGTTGTTGTCTCAACAGTTTACACAATTTGAGCCTTATGAAACACAATCATTGTGCTAAATTCTTTCATAAACAAGCACGAGCACACAGAAAATTTGTTTTTCTGTCAGAACATTCATAGATAAACATTGTGTTTTTCAATGATTGAATGGAAGTCCTGGGGAGTCATCATCAAACCAGCTCCTTAAATTGTACATTCGTTGTACACAGTAACTTTGTGTTACTGACAGGCATTCCTAACTGTTTCATTTGTTGATTCAGGGTTACCACGTTCATTATGTCTGAATTTGAAAAGATTCGGATATATACATTTCATGAATGATTCAACTATTCAGATCAAAGAGCGGCGACTGTCAAAAGATCAGATTCGTACTACTAACCTATTCTATGATCGGAATATTGATGGTTCAGGTACACTTAGAAGAATGAGAATTGATAATGAAAAGTTGGCCTGGAAAGTGAAACTAGCTTCTGATGAGAAGGATGATGAGAAGAATGGTAAGAAATAATTTGTGCATGTATCAAATGCCAAGAAGAACAATGTGCGAAAAGTTATTGTTCTTATTGTCATACAAATGATTTTGTTCATAAAACTTATGATCATTACTGGTATGGTTCTTATTCTATTACTTCTAATAGAACTGCAACTAACAAACATGGACCCAAATACCAGTGGGTACCAAAGCCCAAAGATTCATCTGTGTTGCAGGCAACTCAAGTCAAGGGGGAATAAAAGAACCTAGACTTCTGAGTAAATCAACTCAGGACTCGGACTTCAATGTCAAAGATTTTGACTTCTAAACACAACAATTTAGGACTCGTTCTTCAATGATCAAAAGAGATGATACTCTGATGCATGAATGAGATTGTACTTCGATACATAAATGAGATGATCAACCTTCAAGGGAGAGTACATATTTTTCCTGTTGTTTAATATTGTGAATGCAATATTTCAAGGGGAGTAAATGACTTCTGATTACATCTGATCAGAACTCGTTCTTAACAAGTTTTATTGTTTTCATGTCTTTTATTTTTCAATAAAGTTTGTGAATAAGACTTTGTACTTTGACGATTTTTGACTGAATGCAGATTTTGAGAGGGAGCTTACATGATAATATCAATTATGCCTTTCGAGCTGACTTCATGAGATTTAAGTTGAGCGTAAGAATTATTCTAACCTTAATCTCATACATGTTTGAAAGAAGGACGACTTTCATACATGAAAACATGTTCTTAAACGTTCAAACCACTTCTCGATTCTTAAACAGATTTCATGAATACAGAAGTGTGATTTTAAATATTTTCATTTTCATGTGCTTTCATGTTTAACTAACCGTGTGTTTCCAAAGATAAATACTTGTATTTTATCTTTTTCATATACTTTCAAGTATTCACACACACCGGTTTAGTATTTTGTTGTTTATGTTATCACCATGTCTTAAATTAACCAATTTTTCGATGGTGATACACCCCGTTTTGTACTTCATTGATATTTGAGCACGGTTTCATTCAAAACGTTTCTTTCAAAAATGTCTATAATTGTTCTTATAGACAACATCCAATTTTCATGACCTAAGCCTTGGTTGTTAAATCATTCTTATTTGATCTGATTGTATCATTGTCAGATTCTCAAAACACTTCACTTGAATTCGTTTCATTCGTTCAATTTCGTTGTTTTGAGAAATCTTAAATGTTCAAAAGCTCACACATTGATAATGTGAAGCATACATACACTGACTATGATATCTTGTGCTTAATTGTCAAGATAATCGTTGAGCAACATATTCTTTTAGGATAAAATGCATGGGATTCAATATCTAAGCTTAACAGAACTTCTATGGATTCACGTTAACCTGTGTTTCCTACCCATGAAATTAATCTTGAGTGATCGAGAGGCGAGGAGTCAAAATATCTGAGTGTGGGTGTGTGTGCTGAGATAAAATGAAAAGAGAGTTTGGTTAGAAGTGAGCTCAATGTTAAAAAGAAAGAGGGTGAGATATTAGAGTAAAAGAATATCAAACTCTGCACCACTTTTTTCTGAGTCGGGCAACCATATTACCGTTGTTTCACAATTCTTTCGTGAACATCATTGAAACAGGCAACTAGCACATGCCAACTCTTGTTTAAAACCCCACCAACTACTCATTTCTTTCTCAACAAACGAATGTTTCAATTTTTCTAGGGATGTAGCACATAATCTATCTTGTCTTCATTCGGAAGATATGGATATTGAAAAAGAAGGAAGCCTGCCCCACCTTCGCACTTCGATCATGCACAATTGAGTCCATGTAATACTATTGTCGCCTCAATGGTTTGCACATTTTGAGCCTAATTGATAAAGCAATCATCATGCTTAATTCTTTCATACACAAGCACGGGCACACAAAAAAATTGTTTTTCTGTCTAAATGTTCATAGTTTAACCTTGTGTTATTCAATGATTGAATGGAAGACCTGGGGGAGTGAACATCAAAAAGCTTCTTTCCAATGTGTATTTGTTACACAATGGCTTCGTGCTACTGACAGACATTTTTAACTGCTTCATTTGTTGATTCAGGTGTTACATTCTTATTTGTTTGAATTTGAAAAGATTCGGATGAATACATTATGAATTGACAGATGTTCAGTGGCTCAGTGGCAAAGATCAATGGTCAGAAAAGATTAATGACATTTCTTGGTTAAGTTTTGATGATTTTTGCTTTATATCATCAAAAAGGGGGAGAAATTAATTTCAAGAAATGTTATCTGAAGAACAGTTGTAATAGTTTTGGAGAAAATTTGTTGCAAGAATTTATCAAGAAATGCAAGTTATAAGAAGATTGTATAGAATTAAAAGAGAAAGTTCAAAGGATTCACAATGTTCATTGAAATTTACTGAAATTTTCTTTGAAGTTGATTTGTTGAAGAAAAGAGAGCTAAATCTGAAGATAATTTCTTTCTGAAGTCTGAAAGAGGTTTCTACAACCTTTGGGGGAGATTGTTAAAGTTTCTTGAAGAACATTATCACAAACTTTGGGGAAGATTACAAAAAGTTCTGAAGACAGTTCAAAGGAAAGAAAGATTGATTTTGAGCAAAAAGGGGAGATTGTTCTTTAATGTTGAAATTTATTAAATTTAATCTGAATCCAAAGGGGGAGTTTCAATGCATATCTTTTTGGAGATGATCTTGAATCCAAAGGGGGAGAATGTTAGTGCACAAATATGTTGGATACAAGATCATTAAGACTGAAAGGAGAAAAGTCAAAGTCAAAAGCTCAAGTCAACTCTCAAGCTAAAGTCAAAGTCTTTGTAATAAAGTCAAAGTCAAAGTGTCTTGTATTTTATGTGTTTTGTCTCTGTAAAGTGTTAGGGTATAAATAGTTTTATTTTCGTTCGTAGACATATATGACTACCTGAAAGCTACTGTTTAGAGAGAGAAATATTGAGAGCATTCTGATTGTAATCGATTCTGATTGGAAATGGAAATTGATTGAAAAACTGAATTTGTAATCTTGTTAATTTGTAATAAGAACTTGTCATTGTGGGACACACACATCCATACGTACACATCAACATACAAATCATATTATACTCAAAATAAATTTGTACGTAGGTAAACATCCCATTGTAAGTCTCATGAAGACTCACATGATTGCGTGTAGATCGGCTACTGATAGCTCTTGACTGAAAACCTAAACATTTCATACCACTATATCCAATTAATGACTTATTTTCTCCAAAAGTCAATTGTGATCTGATAATCCAAGATCTCTAAATCCTAGAGAGAGAAAGTAGAGAGAGAGAGAGAGTAAAGCGCAAGATGATTTCTTGTATTGAATATGCGTAAAAGTGTTACAAAGACACAAGACCAAAGGGACTTAAATACCCTTGGCTTATACACAGATAAAACCTATCTAAGTACAGTATAAGACCAAGTTTATAAACACAATGATTACTATAAAATCAGACTTAACAATCTCCCCCTTAGTAATCATTGGCGCTGTGGTCTTCAAAATCAATTTTCTAAAACAGCACGGACCATCTAAGCGACTTTGTGAAGCAGCTTCTTGACTTAAAAAAAAATTCTTCTCAGCATCTTTCAGGCTTAATTGCTTTTGTTGTCTTAACAAGACTGGACCTGTTTGTAATTAGCTTGAAAGAATAATTGGTTCATCAATTTGTGCTCTAGACGATTCACCTCTTTCAAATAAACTTGAATGAACTGTGGTGATCGGAGCTGGAACAACAAAAGACTAGTATGGCTAAGAAAAATAGAATCTTTGAGCGAATCTTGATCAGCAGATAAACTTTTGAGCTCTTTGTCTCTTTATCATCTCCTTAACTTCTCCCCTTATGACCTTGATGATCTGGATCAACTTGGTCATGCAAATGTTGGAGACTAGACAACTTAAGATCTGCAAAATCAGAGTAAAGAAGAAAAGAAGAGGTTTGCGCTACATGTTGGTGGCGCAAAGTGAGATTTACGCTAACAGAGAGAAACGCAAAGCTTGTTTTGCGCTAGCCAAAGGAGGCGCAAAGCTAGTTTTGCGCTAGAAGCTGTTGGCGCAAACTAAGCTTTGCTCTACCAACTGGTGGCGCAAACATGACTTGGAATCTGAAAAATAGCACCTGATAATCTCTTTGACCCCCCCTACACAAATGCACTAAATTTGACAATTCAAGTTAGCATTCATGTATAAAATCAGGTACTCCCCCTCGAAGACTGATATTATCTTTTCAGAAATTAATTTCTCTTTATTCACTCCCCCTTGAATAATGTACCAACCCATTTATAATGATATGAGAATACAAGAATTTAAACATCAAAGTAGAAAGAAAAAATATACTGAATATGTATTTTGAAATGACTAAATATATAAAAATTTAAACACAATACAAATGAGATTCTACTTAGTAAAATATCACAATAAAATCCATCAGATGAAATCAAATGTATGTATTTGGATACAGAAACAAGTTTTATTGCATACCAAGTTAAGACATGTTCAGTTTCAAAAACTTTCATCAATCTATTCAGTGTGCTCGCATGTGAACTCCGATTAGCTTCAAGAAAATGCAATTCTAAAAATATAATAGAGAACTTTGCATGTAATCACACTAATGCATCAAGAATTCAGACTTTCACAAATTTACAGGTTTATTGCAACTCAAACATATCACCAAGTATCATGAGATGTGTGCTCATTGGCATCTTTTAACATTGTGCACTATGGCATCTTCACATGAGTGTGCTCTTTGGCATCTTTTAAGCTTGTACACTTTTGGCATCTTTTTAATCAACAAGTTTATTAAGTAAAGAACATGCCGTAAACGTAACTTTCTATTTGACCCTATTGTAGGATTTGGGTCAGCCGCTCCCAGACCAGTTGGCCTTAGGGGACTAGGTGTCAAGCACCCCTTGGAACTTACATTCCCAGATCAGAAAGGCTACATCGACACATCCTAAACCCATTCATACCAGTAGAACTTGACTTTCGATCTGATTCTATAGAAGGATTTGGGTTCGATCACTCCCAGATCAAATGACCTTAGGGGACCAGATGACAAGCATCCCACATAACTTACTTTTCCAAACCAGAAAGGTCACAAGTACAAACTTTTAAACTCAGAGATTTCTGATTTATAAGAGTTTAATAATCATCTCAATCACAAAGTTTTACGTCTAAATACTTAGCCCATATTTTCATTACGATCCAAAATTCCAACTTTTTAGGTTTTCTAAGCATTGTAAACTAGAAATATTCCGAATCACACAACTTTAAAGCAAAATCCAAAGCTACAAACATGTTGCTGACTTTTCGACTTTTGTTAGAATTGAAATTTGAACATATAAAAACTTTAATATAAACAAAGCAACTTGAAAATTTATCCTAGACATACATTTTATTCAAAAGAAAGAAAATTGTAAAACTTTTAATTTATAGAAAAAATTTGTGAATGTTTAAACTTTTAAATTCAACATACCAAGATTTAAAAATAGAAACATTTGATCGGCAAGTCTATATTCAGTTGAAACAAAATATAATCCAATAATATTATCTTTCACACAATGTATAAAAAATATGTGTCTCATTTGAAAAAAAAAATTGGGTTGAACAAATTCAGGAGTTTGAATAAAATTGCTCAGATTCTTTAAAAACATTTGAGAAAACTGGAACAACATCATTATCAGAAATAAAATGCAGCGGAAATTAAGTAGATGTACTCACAGTTTCTCATTAGTCAGAAGCTAAATTCTTTGAAGAACGAGTCCTAGACTGACTTGTCTAGAAGTCGGAGTCTTTGAAGCACGGGTTCTGAGCTGAATTACTCAGAAGACAAATTTCTCTTTTACTCCCCCTTGACATTCGATGTCTGCAACTTAGAATCAATCTGAGACTTTGGTACCCACTTATATTTGGGCCCATGTTTGTTAGTTGTAGTTCTTATGGGGATGTATTTGTAAGATTTAACATTGAATGCACGAGAAAAATTATCAGAATTATAAGCACAAGAATGAACAGAAGAATCAGAAGAAGAGAAAGTATAATCATCTGAACTCGAATCAGAAGAAGAATATGAGACATTTTTGGAAATTTGAATCATTTGCTTTATAGAATATTTGGAAATTTTATTACACACAACAAATGAATCACTTTTATGAAGTTTGTCTACATATAAATCCTCATCAGTCGCAGAATCATCTGATGTCCGCTTCACCCTCCATTTCTGCTTTGAACGCGCGCTCAAAGTCCTATCTGAAAGATTAGAATCAGAAGAATTAGAATTATCAGAAATGATTTTATCTTGTTTCTTTGACTTCTTTGACCTTCTTCGTTTACGCTTTGGTTTATAATACTGATCATTTAGCGTACAAGAGTCATCAAGAATTTGGGATTTAATACTTAAATCAGAAGAAATAATTTTACCTAAGCAACCAATCTGATCAGACAATAAATCTGAACATACCTCGGAGTCAGAATTATTTTGAGAAAAAAATATCAAATTTAGAAACTTCCATTTTGTTTACTTGACATTCAGAAGAAAGGCTAGAAATAGAATCTTGTTTTTGAGAAAATAATTTTTCTTCAAGACTAGACGTCATGAAAGAAAGAATAATATCAGATTCAATTTCTTTTAAAATATTTAGATCTTCCATCTTATCTTCAATGTCAATGATTTTGCCTTCTAAAATTAAAGGAGGAGCATATTTCTTAGAATCATAAATGATTGGAGAAATATTTTCCTTATCATAAATTTTAGCATAAACATCAACAAAATCATCTGATATTGAAGATTTGACAAGAGATATATCATTTAAAGCTTTTCTGCCTTTTCTTGATTTATCAGGAAAATATTTTGCATTTTCATATGTGTAAACAAAAGGAATTTCCTTTTTCTTGTTATTCGTCCTTTTCTCATTTTCGATTTCTAACACTTGCTTCTCATTCATCCAATCAATTTTAAATTGAGGAGCATATTGAGCAAGAGTTAGATAATCGCATTTATATAAAGTCGGGGATTTTTCGATCGCATTGTTTAAACAATGTGGATTTTCAAAACCAAATCCCAAATTTTCTTTTAAAGCCTCATCACTCCTTGGTTTATTCATAAAAATTGTTTGCTCAGATTGGTTTCTTCGATATAACTTTTCTTCTAATTTATTTATTTTATCCGAAAAACTGTCTTTTAAAGTGGTCATAGCAGTCAAAGATTCAAGATAAGTCTTCTTTGATTTTTCCAAATCATCTAATTTCTTTTGAAAGATGTCTTTTGTATTTTCCAAAATAGATTTTTCATCTTTCAAAGAAATCTTCAATTTGTCAATCAAATCTGACTTTTCTGAATTTAAGTTCTTTTCAGATAATAACTTTAAACGAAGATCATGTAAAGCAGAAATGATGATATTCATTTGTGAGGCAATGAAAATGAAATCAAATTCAGAAATTACCTCATCAACATCAGTTGAGGAGTCGTCATCATCATCAGATTGATCATTTCCAACAAAGCATAAAGTAGCAGTTTCAACGTTGTCAGCTTCATTGTCGGAGTGATCCAGCCAGTACTCCTCTTCAGCAAGTAGAGCAGTTCCATTCTCTCTCTTTTCAGCTAGCTCCAATTTCTTTCTGTAGTATGCCGAATCCCGAACCACCTTTACTCGGCACTCCTTTGAAATGTGCCCCGGCTTTCCACAGTTAAAACATGCAACAACTTTCTTAGCCTCAGGCACTTTGACTCTTGAACCGGAAGTGAAGCGAAGATTGTTTGAACCCGACCGATGATGGAACTTTTTCTGATAATGCTGAGAGAGAAGGATCATTGCTTTCTCGAGCGCCTCGCCATCATCATCAGTGGCCCCATTGTAAGCGTTATCAGACAATGCTTGTTCAGCCAGTTGACTCGTGAGGAGTGCAACCGGGTCCACTGACTTTTTGTTTTTCTTTTCAAGCTTAGCCTTCTTCTCTAGTACAATGCTCTCATCAGTCATCAAGATCTCGTATAATTCCTGAATCTGCATTGTGGAGATCCGAACATCGTTACTCAGTCTATGACAAGATTTGTTCCATTCAGGCTGAAGAGCATTGAGGAATTTCAGATTCGTCTCAAGCTCTGTCTTGATAACATTATCTTTCGCAGATCATTCAGCACTATACAGAATTTGTCGAGAACACTCTTTGGAGACTCACTTTCTTTGGCGTTGAACTCCTCAAAGTTGTTCATGAAGCGTGTATGTCTAAGTTGAGTCGCAACTGAAGATCCAAGCATGATCTTTTCTAACTGTTCCCACATCTGATTTGGATAATTTTTGTAATGATCAACACGGTTATAGACAGAGTTTGGCAAAGCTAGCATCAGATGAGCACTTAATTCTCGATCAGCTTTTATTCGTAAAACTTCGTCAGGTGTTGCGGGAATCTCTTTGTTAGGCTTTATGAAAGGTCCTTCAGTTAGAGACTTCATCATGTTTGCTCCATTAGTTTGACGTTCAATGAAGTTGAGGAACCGATCTTGCCACTGAGTGAATTCATTTTCATCTATCAGAACTGGAGGACGAGTGTCTGTACCCAATGACATCATGAGGTCATTCTTGTAGAACTGGGCTTGAAATGCTAGCTTGACAGAATCCATTTAAAAAATTCTAAGTCTGGGGTTGGCGCAAATTAGAGGTTTGCGTGAGAGGCAAATGGTGCAAACTAAGCGTTGTGTGAGTAACCAAAGGCGCAAACATTGATTTGCGTGAGCAATATGAGACGCAAACGAGATTTGCGTGAACGGTGAATGACGCAAACAAGGTTTGCGTGAGCCGAATAAGACGCAAACTTTGCTTTGCGTGAGCAGCTAAAGACGCGAATCTAACTTTGCGTAATACACGAGTGACGCGAACTGAACGTCGCGTTAACTGAAGGCAATAACGCAAACTAGGTTTGCGTGAAGCATTAATGGTGCAAACTTAAGTTTGCGTGAGTCTTTGATGGCGCAAAGCTGGATTTGCGTGAGTCTAAGATTTGTACTTGATGAGAACCTGAAACAAACTGAGACAAAATTAGGAAGATCTAAGGCAAAATTGAAGAACTCGCGCAAATCAAATGATGAACTCGCGCAAAGTTCAAATCTGGCGCAAATCAATAGAAAACGAATAAAACTTCCAAAAAATCGATTTCAAAACAGAATTAGATGAAATTTTCTTATACATACATGTTCGAAAATAACTTTCTAAAACTTTTCAAACAAACTTTTTTGATTAAAAAAACACAAAATCAAGAACTCGACAATAGCACAGTACGTAAAAATGAATTTTCCAAAATCTCAATAAAATCCAAAATCGATCAATAAAACTTGATTTTCTTGAAATTTGATGTGAAACAAAAGTATTCTCCAAGCAAAAATGAATTCAACAAACCAAATTTCAACAAAAATCGATCACAAAACAGTCCGAATTTGATGAAAAATTCAAAAACAAGATTTTCTTGAAAAAATTCAAGAAAATCAATCAAATTTTCGAATTAATGCACAAATTCAGATACGAAAATCAATTCTCTCAATTCTCTCAAGATCTAGATTGGCTCTGATACCAATTGATAATCCAAGATCTCTAAATCCTAGAGAAAGAAAATAGAGAGAGAGAGTAAAGCGCAAGATGAGTTCTTGTATTGAATATGCGTAAAAGTGTTACAAAGACACAAGACCAAAGGGACTTAAATACCCTTGGCTTATACACAGATAAAATCTATCTAAGTACAGTATAAGACCAAACATATAAACACAATGATTACTATAAAATCAGACTTAACATGATCAACCCAACTCGACCTAAAGTCAAACTCCAAAATCGAGTCTCTTAATAACTCAAATATCTCTATTTGATCTCATCGTCAAAATACTTGTGGTCAAACGAGGTAAAAGTCAACCATTGGTCAACGCGGTCAACCTCGACTAACTTTGGTCAAACCCCAAGTCTAAAACCTGATAACGTCCTAAAGCGTCAAAATAATCATTTATAATCTTATAAATCCAACTCTCCCACTTAAAATGTCCCAATAAATATTTAACTCAAATCACAATGTTTTAATCCCAATATTAAATCATCAAAATAATTTAATAGATCTATAAGCGTTACACTTGATAAAGATCCTTAATATAGATTTATCCTTTTATAACAACTAAAGGAAACATATGCTCCATATCAACGTGTGCCAAACAATTGATATCATCAAATTACGACACCTCTAAAACATGTATTAAATTAATAAACAAATTAATAACCCACTTAAGAAAATATTAATTAATTAATATTAATTTTCTAAATTAAATTAATATATTAATTAAATAACATATTAATACATTTAGAAATTAAATTATTAACTAATATAATCTATATAATATAATAAAATGAAATCAGAAATTTTAATTATATTTGGCCCAAAAACTTAATTATCTAAATAAATTATTAAGCCCAAAATAATAATTAATTGTTGGCCCTATTAAGGCTATGTTTGGCAAACTAGCTGATAAGCTAGCTTATGACTGATAAGTTAGTTGATAGCTGATAAGCTAGCTGGTGACTGATAAACTAACTGATGAAAAAGTCACGTTTGACAAAAACTAGCTTATAAACATGTAAAATTACCAAAAAAGACATCTAAAAATAATAATCAATTACAATATATTAATTAATACAAATAAATTTTAAACCAAATTTATAGTAATATAATATATTGAAATTTATTATTATATATATTATAAAATTTGAATTTTGAACCAAATTTAAAAAAAAATCTACATTAACATATGATTTTAAATAACCGTTACATATAATATAGAAAAATAATCAAATAATAGTTACAAAAATAATAATAATTAATAACTAAAATATATTCATCTATATTAAAAAAAATTGATATAATTATCAATAATTCTAAATAGTTAAAAAACTAATATCAATGTATAATTAAAATTTATGTTATAATTTTCAGATAATATTAATTAATATTTATTAATTAATAATAATAAGTTTTAATAATTAATATTTATTTATAATTAATAGTTAATATACAATAATGAATATTAATGAGGACATAATTTGAATAATTACAAAAAGCTACTCATAAGCTACTCCAAGTAGCTTATTAAAAAGCTAGCTTATGGTCATCCAAGCATATACCCAGAAAATAAGCTAGCTTCTTTTTGCCAAACAATGCCTAATTATTCAAAATTATTCAAATAACCAACCCAAATCTATATATCTATATATATAGAGGTGGTTTCATTTGCAAACCACATTTATTTTGCAAACTATAAAACCCATTTTGTAATCGTAGATTTCATTAATCAAGGGTCAAGATGTATTTGAGTTATTTATATTAATAAAGATTAAATTTAATATACTTAATTAATGAAATTAAATCAGAAGGGCATAATCATAAATTGGAGTTTCTATTTATGTTAATATATATCTGAGTTATTTATTTTAATAAAAATAAAAATTTAATATACATAATTAATGAAATTAGGACGGATGAAATCATGATGTTTCAGGGATGAAATCAATTTCACATGTGATGAATCAACTAAGTTATGATAGTGAAACTGTAATGAATTCAGTTTCACCTGTTTCACGGGTTGTTGCATGTCAATAGTTTCATCAATTGCATCTAATAATGAATTCAATTTCATTTGTGTCATTGGTTGTTTTTTTTTGTCCCTGGTTTTGAAGAAAGTAGTTATAATGAAACTAGTTTTGAAGGAATTGATAGGAATGAAACTGGTTGTGATAAAATTGATTTTGAAGAAACTAGTTGGGATGAAATTAAAAAAAAAAGAAAAAAAATATTATGATAAAAACTCGCTCCTCTATGGACTCCATCCATAAATACAAGACTATAGTATTACCATAATTAAAATAAACCAAAAATAAAATTAGAAACCCTAATTACCAAAACAAAACTATAATTACCATAATTAAAAATCATTGAGTTTAATTTGACCATTAAGCCCTCATAATTAAAAATAAAATAAAATAAAATGAAAATCAATGATTGTCTGATTTCAGTTTGCAAAGTTTACATAATAATACTGGTTTTCGAAAGATCCCTCCCCTCTATATCTATATTGTTAAGTCTGATTTTATAGTAATCATTGTATTTATAGGCTTGGTCAAATACTGTGTCTATTGTCGTATACTGTGTAGTATTGACCAAGAGTATTTAAGTCCCTTTGGTCTTTGTCTTTGGAAGAACTTGACGCTCATATTGAGTACTGTTACCTTTGCGCTACCTTGTCTCTCTCTCTCTCTCTATTTTCTCTCTCTAAAGATTCATTGATCTTGGACTCACAATTGGTATCAGAGCCAATCTGAATCTTGAGAAAATTGAGAGATTGTTTTTTCGATACTGAATTTGTGGATTAAATCGAAAATTTGATCGATTTTCTTGAATTTTTCAAGAAAATCTCGTTTTCGAATTTTTCATCAAATTCAGCTTTGTTTTTGAACAAATTTCTTTGAAAAATTGGTTTGTTGGATCCGTTTTTACATGCTAAACATTTTTTATTCACATCAAATTCCAAGAAAAACAAGTTTTGATTGTCGATTTTGAGATTTTTGAAGTTTCTGAAAATTCGGTTTAGACGTACTGTTTCATTATCGAAAGTTTGATTTTGTGGTTTTTAATCGATTTTGTGATTAAAAAGTGTTAGAAACTTGTTTTAGATCATTTCTATGTGATTTAGTTGTATTAATTTCTTGGATATAATCGATTGTTGGTGATTTTTGTGTTTTTCAACAGGTTTGCGCTAGATCTCAACTTTGTGCAAGTTCTTCACGGTTTGCGCAAGTTCTTCACGGTTTGCGCAAGTTCATCAGGGACTTTGCGCAAGTTCATCCTTTGCATCTGCGTCTTCAGGGTGTTTTCTCGAGAAGTTGTGCTTTTCACTTTGTGTTCATCACGCAAAGTTAAGTTTGCGTATCCTTCTATTAGCGAGAAGTAAACTTTGCGTTTCACTCAGCTCATGCAAAGCTAACTTTGTGTATCCCGTGTGTCACGCAAAGCAAGGTTTGCGTCTACAACAGCTCACGAGAAGTTCAGTTTGCGTATCACTAGGCTTACGCAAAACTCATTTTGCGTATCACTTGGCTTACGCAAATCTCGTTTGCGTCTTTCATTGGTTACGAGAAGTTTGGTTTGCGTTTCCTTCGCATAACGCAAAGCTACTTTGCGCCTCAGCCTGTTCACGCAAAGCCTCGTTTGCGTTTCATACTGCTTGCGAAAAGCTCAAGTTTGCGCATGTCTCAGACTTAGAATATTTCTGATTTTCTGAAATATGGATTCTGCGAAGTTTTCCTTTCAAGCTAAGTTCTACACAAGTGATCTGATGATGTCCTTGGGATCTGAAACTCGTCCTCCAGTTCTTGTCGATGAAAACGAATTCACTCAATGGCAAGATCGATTTCTGAACTTCATCGAGCGTCAAGCTAATGGAGAGAACATGATAAAGTCTCTAACTGAAGGACCTTTCATAAAGCCTAATAAAGAGACTCCTCCAACATCTGAAGAGGCTTCACGAATGAAAGTTGATCGAGAGCTGAAAGCTAATCTGATGCTAGCTTTACCAAACTCTGTCTACAACCGGGTAGATCATTGCAAGGATTATCCAAATCTGTTGTGGGCACAATTGGAAAAGATCATGCTTGGTTCTTCGGTCGCAACTCAGCTCCGACATACTCGGTTCATGAACAACTTTGAGGAGTTCAAGGCCAAAGAAAGTGAGTCTATAAAGAGTGTTTTCGACAGATTCTGTGCAGTGCTGAATGATCTACGAAAGATAAATGTGAACAAGACAGAGCTTGAGATGAATTTGAAATTTCTTAATGCTCTTCAGCCTGAATGGAATAAATCATGTCACAGACTGAGGAAACGATGTTCGGATTTCCACAATGCAGATTCAGGAACTATACGAGATTCTGATGACTGATGAATGCATTGTACTTGAGAAGAAGGCCAAACTGGATAAGAAGGACAAGAAGTCAGTAGACCCGGTTGCACTCCTCACGAGCCAACTGGCTGAACAAGCATTTTCTGATAACGCTTACAACGGGTCAATTGATGATGATGGTGAGGCTCTGCAGAAAGCTATGATCCTTCTCTCTCAGCATTACCAGAAAAAGTTCCAACCAAGATCTGGTTCCAACTCTTTTCGCTTCACTTCTGGTTCAAAAGTCAAAGTGCCCGAGCCAAAGTCTGCTGCTTGCTACAATTGTGGAAAGCCGGGTCACATCTCAAAGGAGTGTAGAGCAAAGAAGGTTAAGGACTCAGCTTATTATCGAAAGAAGCTGGAACTTGCCGAGAAAAGAGAGAACGAAACTGCTTTGCTAGCTGAAGAAGAATTATGGCTGGATCATTCTGACGATGAAGCTGCAAACGTAGAGATCGCTCAGATGTGCTTGGTTGGAGATGATCAGTCAGACGATTCTGATTCTGATAAAGATGAGGTATATTCAGAATTTGATCACAATTTTATTACCTCTAAGATGAAAATCATAATAACTGCTTTATCTGATTTGCGTTCTAAGTTAATATCTGAAAAGAATTTAAATTCTGAAAAGTCAGATTTGATTGACAAACTGAAAATTTATTTGAAAGATGAAAAATCTATTTTAGAAAACACAAAAGACATCTTTCAAAAGAAATTGGATGTTTTGGAAAATTCAAATAAGACTTATCTTGAATCTTTGACGGCTATGACTAATTTAAAAGATGAATTTTCAGATAAAATAAATAAGTTAGAAGAAAAACTTTATCGAAGAAACCAATCTGAACAAACAATTTTTATGAACAAACCGAGGAGTGAAGAAGCTTTAAAACAAAGGTGGGGACTTGGTTTTGAAAATCCTCATTGTTTAAACAATGCGATTGAAAAATCCCCAACTTTATATAAATACGATTATCTGACTCTTGCTCATTATGCTCCTCAGTTTATAATTGATTGGATGAATGAGAAACAAGTGTTAGAAATCGAAAATGAGAAAAGGACAAATAACAAGAAAAAGAAAATTCATTTTGTTTACACAAGCGAAAATGCAAAATATTTTCCTGAAAAATCAAGAAGAGGAAGAAGAGTTTTAAATGATATATCTCCTATCAAATCTTCAATGTCTGATGATTTTATTGATCATTATGCTTCTAATTCTGATAAGGAAAATATTTCTCCAATCATTTATGATTCTAAGAAATATACTCCTCCATTAGTATTAGAAAGTAAAATCATTGATCTTGAAGATAAGATAGAAGATCAAAATATTTTAAAGAAAATTGAATCTGATATTTTTCTTTCTTTCATGACATCTAGTCTTGAAGAAAAATTATTTTCTCCAAAATCAGATTCTATTTCTAGCCTTTCCTCTGATTCTCAAGTAAACAAAAGTGAAGTTTCAAATTTTAAAATCTTTTCTCAAAATACTTCAGACTCCGAGCGAATTCAGATTTATTAGTTGATCAGATTGGTTGTTTGGATAAAATTATTTCTTCTGATTTAAATATTTCGTCTAAAATTCTTGATGATTCTTTTACGCTCAATGATCAATATTATAAACCTAAGCGTAAAAGAAGACGGTCAAAGAAGTCGAAGAAACAAGATAAAGTTCTTTCTGACAGTTCTAATTATTCCGATTCAATTCTTACAGATAGGACTTTGAGAGCTCGATCAAAGAAGCAAATTTGGAAAGCAAAGCGGACATCTACTGATTCTATGTTTGATGGAGATAGATATGTAGACATACTTTATAATAGTGATTCATTTGCTTCATGTAATAAAGTTTCAAAATACTTTATAAAGCAAATGTTTCAAATTTCCAAAAATGTCTCATATTCTTCTTCTGATTCTAGTTCAGATGATTATGCTTTGTATTCTTCTGATGATTGTGCTTATTATTCTGATAATCTTTCTCGTGCTTCTAATGTCAAATATTATAAATATTTCCCCATACGAACTGCAACTAACTTTCACGGGCCCAAATTCAAGTGGGTACCCAAGTCTAAATCTGATTCAAAGTTGCAGGCACCTCACGTTGAGGGGGAGTAAAAGAGACTATGGATTCTGAGTACTTCAGCTCAGAACCTGTACTTCATGGACTATGACTTCTAGACATGTCAGTCTAGGACTCGTTCTTCAATGTAGTTAAGCTTCTGACTAATGAGAAACTGTGAGTACATCTACTTTATTTCCGCTGCATATATTTATGATATTTGATGTTATTCCAGTTTTCTCAATGTTTTAAAAGAATCTGAGCATTTTTCAATCTTTCCTGAATTTTGTTCATCCCAAAATATTTCATTTGAGTCACATTGCTTATAAAAAAAAATTTAAAATTTAAATCTTTACAAATTTTATTCTATAAAGTAAAAGTTTTACAATTTTCTTTCTTTTGAATAAAATGTGTGTATAGGATAATTTTTCAAGTTGTTTGTTTATATTGAAGTTTTTTGTTAGGACTGAAAGTCCTGAGTGTTGAAAGTGGAATAAAGTATTTATAAGGGTTTGATTTGTAATTAATTGAAAGTTATTTTATTAAGATGGGCCCAAGCCCATAAGCCCAATTGCTTATAAAGCCTAAGTATATAAAGGCTTATTTATCTCATAATTAGGAGAACAGTTAAGAAAGGGAAGAAGTTCTTTATTCAGTTTTCTAGTCATTAGGTTTACTTACCCTTATCAGAAATTCTCTCTGTAAACCTAAACCCTTTGAAGTATTATCAATCATATGACTAGTTGCTGTGACCTATAATCTGTTCATCTTTGTTCATATCTACTTGTGATTGCACTGCACTGGGATCTACAATTGGTATCAGAGCAGAATCGAGTTAATTTTATTCGATACGATAAAAAAATGGTTTGTCTAATACCCTTTAATCGATTATCTGTTTTAATTATTATTATCTGTGTTTCTGAAATCGATTTTCTGAGCTCGTATCTGCATGAGTTGAAATATGTGTTCGTATCTGTTTTTTTTATTGTATTGTTTTCGGGGTAGATCTGTTCTAAAAAGTTTGATTTCCGGGTATTTGGTTTCTGCAAAATCGATTTGGTATTGTGCCATCGGTCGAACTGTTTTTCTGAAAAAAAAAATTGATTATCGAACGATCTGGTTGTTCTGTGTAAGTGCGGTCGAATTTTTTTCTGGAAATTAATCAATTAAATCGACTCAGTGTTCCTAAAGTTCAAATCTGGGGTTTGATTTTTTTTCTGGGTTTACTAATTCGATCTGCAAAGCTGTTGAATTTCTGGGTTAATAAAAGTCGATTGTTCTTGAGATTCTTCGTGATTATCGGAGTGTTCTTCGTGGTTATCGGGCTTTTAAGTCTATCTATTTATCTGTTATCGACCGATATATTATTGGACCGATATCTTTTGCTTGACCGGTACATTGTTTTTACCGGTCCTTTGGTTCGACCGATACATTGTTTTTACAGGTCCTGTGGTTCGACCGGTATACTACAATTTGTTTGACCGGTACCTTGTCTCCCGGTCTTATTCTCCCGGGTCTCCATTTTTTTGCATGGTTTGTGTTTTAAAGTCTTGACTTGGTTAATTGTGATTGGTCAATTTAAATTTAGTGGGACGGTGCATTTGGGTTTGAGATCGGAGGCTTGTTTGATTAAATCTATATCTATCTCATACATACATAGCATTCATATATCCATAACATGCATGCATAGTTAATATCTCACGCATACATTGCATATATATATATATATATATTTTTTCCTTCGACCGGCACCTAAATGACCGGTACCATCATTCGACCGACACCTAAACGATCGGTACCATCATTCGACCGGCACCTAAAGCGGTCGGTACCATCATTCGACCGGCACTATCATCAATCGACCGGATCACCAACCGACCGATATCTAACGCCCGGTGTCCATCCAACCAACTTCTCACGTCAAGAACAAGTTCTTGAGTTTTTCGAATTGTTTTTCGAATTCATTTCGGTTGACTCGATAGCGATCGTGAACTTTTTTGATTTTAAATTGTTAAGAGTTGCTTATAAAGTCGAAACGGTCGATTTCTATCGAAAAATCTCATCTCATTTCAAGTTTTTAAATTCTCGTTCGGTTTCCGAAAAATCTTCGGTTGCTTCGTTTGAGAGTTTGAACGACTGTTTCGAGATTTAATCAGTTGAGAGAGCTTAAGGGAATATAAACGATCATTTTTGATCGAAAAGTTTGAACTCATACTGATTTTCTAAAGTTTCGATCGTTTTCCGAAAAGTTTTCGGTTGGTTCGTTTGTGATCGTGGGTTGACCGATTCAATTTTAATCTGTTAAGGACTGATCAGGGAGCTTTAACGATCGTTTTGCATTGAAAATTTCTAACCGTTTTCGAGTTTTGCAGGATGGCTCAACGAGGAAGATGATGAATAGTGTTTTCGTTAAGTGACGGTTAATTTTCTTACTTTTTGGTCCTTTTCCGTTAAGTCTCCGTTAGTTCCGTTAGTTTGTTAGTTTGGTTAGTTTTTATTTCATTTTTAGTCCTTTTTCAGATAGTCCGTTAGAAGTTTTATTTTTACACTTTTAGTCCCTCTAGTTAGTAGTTTTAGTATTTGTCATTTTTAGTCCTTCTAGTTTTTTTAGTTTTAGTTTGTGTCATTTTTAGTCCTTCTAGTTTTTTTTAGTTTTAGTTTTTGTCATTTTTAGTCCTTCTAGTTTTTTAAGTGTCAGTTTGTGTCACTTTTAGTCCTTGTAGTTTCTGTTTGTGTTGCTTTCAGCCCCCGTACTTCAAAGTTTCGGTCGTCTGTCATTTGTGACCCATAAACTTTCAAGTTTCACTCGTTGTCACTTTTGGTCCTTGCACTTTAAAGTTTCATCTCTTGTTAAGTTCAGTCCCTGGACTTTAAGCTTTACAGGTAACAATGACTCATTTGATTCATCTTGATACTTCAAAAGGAGATATGATGAAAATCATTAGAGATTTGGAAGAGAAAATTCGCATTCTGAAGGAAACTAATGACGATCTTGAGATTTCAAAACTGAAGGCGGAGGCTAATTCATTATCGACTATTTTTGAGAAAAAGTCTTTGAAAAATAAAAACTTTGAGCTGAAAAGGAGAATATCAGATCTTGAAAGAGAAGCTAATATAAAGAAAAGTGATCCAACAAGTGCTGAAGCTTTAAAGAAAATATCTGAACTCGAACAAAAAGTTGCAGATTTTGAAGCCAAAGAAGAGAAGTACCTGATGCTTGAAGAAAGAGGAAACATGTTGGAGGATGAAAATCTCGATCTGACAAAAAGACTTGCTGCTTTTGAAAAAGATAAAGCTGATTTTGAGAGTGAAAAGAAAGGATTTTCAAAGAAGTTCTCAGATTTTTCAAGAAAGTGTTTTGAAGAAAAGAAGATTGTCGAGCTTAAATGCATAAAGCTTTCTCAGCAAGTTTCTGATTTTGAGAAAGTAATCATTCTGGAAAGGGAAAAGTTTGTCAAGGAGAAGAAGGAAATTGAACAGAAGAACGTTGGATTCTTCAAGGAAATATCCGGCCAAAGAAAGGATGCTGAGAAGGGATTTGAAGATGAAAGAAGCATGTTTGAGGCTGAAATCAAAAAGCTCACTGAGAAGCTATCTGAACTATCTGAAAGTGTGCTGAAAGAGAAGAAAACGAAGTCTGAATGCGAGACGAAGATTGACCTGCCTGTCAAAGAAAGAGACAGCTTTGCTTCAAAGATTAAAGAGCTTGAAAAGTCTGTATCAAGTTCAAATAAGAAATCTGTCTCTTTACAAAGGTTAGTTAAATATTTTGATCAGATTCGTAAAACTAACATTTTCTATGATAGAAATATAGATGGTTCAGGTACACATCAAAGAAGAAGGAAATACAAAGAAGAGGAACTGGCCTGGAAGAAGAAACCAGTTGAAGATGAGCTGAAAGAAAAAGAATCATGTGTACATGCGGTCAATGCCAAGAAGAACAAAGCGAGTAAAAGTAAACCTGATCATATCTACTCGAGAGATCAATTACTCAGGTTATGAGGTAAGAAATACCACTGTTCTTATTGTCATACACATGATCACATTCACAAAACCAGTGATCATTTCTGGTATGGTTCTTATTCTATATCCCCTACAAGAACTGCAACTAACATTCGAGGACCCAAATACCAGTGGGTACCAAAACCGAAAACTGATTCTGTGTTGCAGGCACCTACTGTCAAGGGGGAGTAGAAGAACAATGGCTTCTAAGTAAACCAGCTTAGAACCCGGACTTCAACGAAGTTTGGCTTCTGATCACATGACCGATCAGGACCCGTTCTTCAACGTTTAGACCTGGATATTTTGCAAATATCCAGGGGGAGCTTAATAGATCTATATCGTTCTATCATGATTTCAAGGGGAGCTTAAAAGGTAAATATCTTCTAATCCTAGATCTCTGATTGTTTGAAAAAAGAACAACTTTCAAGCATGAAAAACAGTTTCTGAAATGTTCAAACCACTTCTGATTCTCAAAAGATTTCATGAATCTAGAAGTGAGTGTTTAAATGTTTTTCAATTTTTTTAAGCTTTAATGTTTAACTGACTGTGTGTTTCTAAAGATCAATACTTGCGTATTATCTTATCCTTATACTGTAACGTATTCACACACACAGGTTCAGTACTTCATTTGTATTTGTTATTACCATGTCTCATAGCGAAACAATTTTTTCGATGGTAATACCCCCGCTTGAAATTCAATGTTGTTGAGCATCAATCATAATTTCTAATCTTGTGCTTTCATTGCTAAATTGTTTATATTTGTTCATATAAACAAACTATCCACTTCTTTGATACCCTAACCAGTTTAGTTGATCTGATTGATACATTGTCGGATTTTCAAAGTTCAATTGCTCAAATCTCCTGAGCATACATTTTGACAATGTTATCATACATTTTGTGCTTAATTGTTCAAGTTAAACTGTTGAGCAAACAATTTTTAGGACTTACATGGGTTTTGTGTGAGAACTTAAACAGAACTTCCATGGATTCACGTTAACCAGTGTTTCCTACCCCGGAAGTTATCCTCGAGTGATTGAGGGGTGAGGGGTCTTAAATCAAAGAGTGGGGGAGATAACTCATCGGGTTGAGTTTTTCTCATTGTGCTGAGCGGAAAAATGAAAAAGAGAGTTTGGTTAGAAGTGAGCTTTAATGTTAAAAAGAAAGAGGGTTTGAGAACAGAGTTAAAAGAATATCAGAACTCTGCACCAACCACCTTCTGAGCCGGGCAGCCACATCTACTGATTGGTTCACATTCTTCGGTGACCATCATTGAAAAGGCACTTAGCCCATGCCAACTCTTGCATATAACCCCACCAACCACTCGTTTCTTTCTTAACAAAGAAATGTTTCATTTTCTTTGGGGACGCAACATATCTGCTATCTAGTCTTCACTCGGAAGATTTAGATATTGAAAAAGAAGGAAAGTTGCCCCACCTTCGCACCTCTTTCATGCACATTGAGTCCGTGTAATATCTGTTGTTGTCTCAACAGTTTACACATTTTTGAGCCTGATCAAGCTAAGTAGCTTCAATCATTTCTACACTTGCCCGAGCACACAAGGAATGAGTTTTCTTGTCATAACATTCATAGAAAATTCCTTTGTGGTTTTTTCAATGATTGAATGGAAGCCCTGGGGGAGTGAACATCACAAAAGCTCCTTTCCAAAGTACATCCGTTGTACAAAGTGGCTCCGTGCTACTTACAGGCATTCTAACTGTTTCATCTGTTGATTCAGGTTTACAATTCCTATTATATCTGAATTTGAAAAGATTCGGATATATACATTTCATGAATTGACGGATACTCAGATCACAGGTGGGAGAATGTCATCTTATCATAAAGGGGAGATCAAAGAAAGTGCTGAAATTTAAGAAGTTTTGATGATCATGATGCTCACAATCATCAAAAAGGGGGAGAATTTTTCAAAGTTCAATTTCAAAGTTTTGAAGAAAGAAAGTTTGTTTTTCTAAAGACGGTCTAAAGATCAAAGAGATGAAGATATGAGTTTAATGCTAAACTTGTTTGTCTGAAGATAGTGAAGATTTCAAAGATTGAAGATTTCAAAGTCTATATTGATTCTTTCCCGTATCATGTGGTGTCTGCTACAAGTTTGTTCCTCATTTCTCCTACGAGCTGATTGAAACAAGTTCTTAAGCTGAAAGTCTATTCAACTCGCGGTTCAAAGACAGATTTTTTGTTTTAAACTGAAGATGCACCGTGGAATGTCAAGTAACTCTCACATTATCTTTCTTGTATGCTGATCCAATGTGATTGAGTTTCTACAGTTAAAAGCTGCTTGATAGTGCGTTCAGTCGAGGCTACTGTACATTGAATCTGGCTACAAAGTTGAAACTATGAAGACCAAGAGCTTTATTCAAGGGGGAGCTTGGAAAGATATGAAGATATGCAACACCAAAGTTCTTCAAAGACTCAAGAGGGAAAGAAGATCAAACCTGAAGATTTAAAGAAGATCAGTGTTTGAAGATTTCAAGAAGATAAATGCTTTATTCAACTTTAGGGGGAGATTGTTAGGACTGAAAGTCCTGAGTGTTGAAAGTGGAATAAAGTGTTTATAAGGGTTTGATTTGTAATTAATTGAAAGTTATTTTATTAAGATGGGCCCAAGCCCATAAGCCCAATTGCTTATAAAGCCTAAGTATATAAAGGCTTATTTATCTCATAATTAGAAGAACAGTTAAGAAAGGGAAGAAGTTCTTTATTCAGTTTTCTAGTCTTTAGGTTTACTTACCCTTATCAGAAATTCTCTCTGTAAACCTAAACCCTTTGAAGTATTATCAATCATATGACTAGTTGCTGTGACCTATAATCTGTTCATCTTTGTTCATATCTACTTGTGATTGCACTGCACTGGGATCTACATTTTTATATGTTCAAATTTAAACTCTTACAAAATTTGAAAAGTCAGCAACATGTTTGTAGCTTTTGATACTGCTTTAAAGTTATGTGATTCGGAATATTTATAGTTTACAATGCTTAGAAAACCTAAAAAGTCGGAATTTTGGATTGTAATGAAAATATGGACTAAGCACTTAGACGTAAAACTTTTGTGTTTGAGATGATTATTAAATTCTTATAAATCAGAAATCTCTAAGTTTAAAAGTTTGTACCTGTGACATTTCTGGTTTGGGAAAGTAAGTTCTGTGGGATGCTTGTCATCTGGTCCCCTAAGGTAATTTGATCTGGGAGTGATCGGACCCAAATCCTTCAATAGAACCAGATCGAAAGTCATGTTCTATTGGTATGAATGGGTTTAGGATGTGTCGATGTAGCCTTTCTGATCCGGGTAAGTAAGTTTCAAGGGGTGCTTGACACTTAGTCCCCTAAGGCCAACTGGTCTGGGAGTGTCTGACCCAAATCCTGCAATAGGGTCAGATAGAAAGTTACGTTTACGGCATGTTCTTTACTTAATAAACTTTTTGATTCAAAGGATGTCAAAGTGCACATTCTTAAAAGATGCCAAAGAGCACACTCATGTCAAGATGCCAATAAGCACACTGCTAAAAGATGCCAATGAGCACACATCTCATGATACTTGGTGATATTTCTGAGTTGCGATAAATTTGTAAATTTGTGAAAGTCTTAAATTCTTGATGGCTTAGTGTGATTACATGCAAAGTTCTCTATTATATTTTTAGAATTGCATTTTATTGAAGCTAATCGAATTTTTTGCTTAACAGGTGTCCCATGCATTTAATGCATGAGGCACTATATATATGGAGGATGCTTCAACATGCAAGATACCAGTAGAACCAGTTCTACAACCTTCAAGTTCTCTAAGTGCCTAGCTTTCTCCTCTCTACGAAGTTCAATTGTTTTCTAAGTGTTTTACAATTGTTCTTCATTCTCTTAGTGTTAGATTGTTTGAATATATTTCATCTATTCTCTTCCGCAACAATCAAAAGTTTTCTATGTGTAATTCTTGATTTCAAATCAATAAGAATTAAAGTAAGTGAAAAATTGTGTGTATTGTATTCAACCCCCCCCCCTTCTACAATACTTTGCTTGTTTATTTACTGCTATTTGGGACCAACAAGTGGTATCAGAGTGGTTTAGTTTAACACAATAAACTAGATCCGTAATGGCAACCTCTTCTTCTTCTTCTTCTTCTTCTTCTTCTTCTTCTAAAGTTTTCTATGTGTAATTCTTGATTTCAAATCACTAAGAATTAAAGTAAGTGAAAAATTGTGTGTATTGTATTCAACCCCCCCTTCTACAATACTTTGCTTGTTTATTTACTGCTATTTGGGACCAACAAGTGGTATCAGAGCGGTTTAGTTTAACACAATAAACTAGATCCGTAATGGCAACCTCTTCTTCTTCTTCTTCTTCTTCTTCTTCCTCTTCCTCTTCCTCTTCCTCTTCCTCTTCTTCTTCTTCTTCTCAAAACACCACTGATGTTTCATACGACAATGGCTCTATAGCCAAACCACCAAATTTTAACCCTAATAACTTCTTCTTGTGGAAAAGTCGTATGATACTCTTTTTAGAAGGAGTTGACAGCAGATATCCTACTATCTTACATGAAGGTCCTTTTCTTCCTAGGGTTTGGGACCGGTACAATGCCAAAAAGGCAGATAAGGGAAATGCTGATGAGGACTCTTCTGAGGAAGAAAGAACTCCAGCAAATGGGAGATACATTGTAAAGGATCCTAGTAAATATAATGATGAAGATAGACGTCTTATAGCTCTTGATACTAAAGTCAGAGCCATCATTGCCCTTTCTCTGCCTGATGAGGTCTACCACTCCTTTGTCAACTTTTCAACTGCTAAAGAAATGTGGTCCACTATGTGTGTTCTCTATGAAGGTATGTCTGAGGTGAAAAAGAGCAGAAAGATTGTTCTCGTTAGAAAGTATGAACTCTTTTCGTATGAAGAGGGGGAATCTCTCTCAAACTACTACAACCGCTTTAACGGTCTTCTCAATGATCTAAAACTTGTGGGTCGCATTTATGATAATGAGGAAGTCTTGTGCAAGTTCATGGACTGTCTTCTTGAGTTTTGGGAAAACATTTGTACTTGCATCAAGTCTACCAAGGATCTTGACTCTATGCCACTCACTGCTCTTTATGGCACTCTCTTCAACTATGAGCAGACTAAACTGCTAAGGAAGCCCATCACAAACGACATTAAAAGCTTTTCTCTAGCTCTTGTCAGTGATTCTTCCAAAAATACTGTGTGTGTTCCTAGAATCACTTATCCCTCCGATTCTGACCGTGATAGTCAAGAGGACCCTAATGATCCTTCAGAAGCCTACCTTAGTGAAGCTGATGATGAAGGTGAAGAAAATTCCAGTAACACTCGCTTCTCTTTTGGAAAATCCAAGTTTTCAAGAAAATCCTCTTCTACTTTTTCTAAAACCACTTCATCTTACAAATCAAATGAGGAATGCTACAGGTGTGGGAGGAAGGGACACTTTGCTTCTGAGTGCAGAAGCAAGTTCTAATAAATCCAGACTACCTTCCTCTAACCGTACCTCCTCTAGGACTGTCAGAACCAAGTCTGACTCCTTACAACCTTCTTTTCAAAAGTCAAACACGTCTATCCCTTCAAACTATGACCATGTTGAAAAATTCAAGGAAAAATATAAGAGAGAGAAGGAGAGAAATGAAACCTTGCTCAAAAAGAGAAAAGGTTAAATGACTGAAACCCATGAAACGCGCAAGTTCATCCGTAGAACGCGCAAGGGTCAAGTGAAGAACGCGCAAGCAAAACGTGCGAGTTTGGGTAAAACGCACTAACAGAGGCAAGCGAGTTTCATAAACGCGCAAGGCAAAGCCTGCAATTTTGAGCGAAATGCGCTAGAAGTGCTTGCGAGTTTGAAATCCGTGAAATTTTTTCTAAGTGTTGAAACGCGCTAACAATGCCTGCGAGTGTGAGCAAAACGCGCTACCAGTGTCCTGCGAGTTCTAGAAACGCGCACGTTACCATTAGCGTGTTTTTCAGTGAATAGTGCTTAGCGAGTTTAGTAATCAGCGCGTATAGTGACCTGCGAGTTTCAAGAGAGAGATTTTTTTTGAAATTAATTTTTTTAGTAATCCAAGTTTGACTTTTTAGTCAAGATTTCTGATTTGTTTGGGAACGATCATTTCATAATCAAGCTCGTACATCTTTCAAGATGCCAAAGACAGATGAGAGAGGGAATACAGTACTGTCATCAAGAGACATGTCTGTATTATACATGCCTGAGATACCAAAAATAGAAGCTGAACGAAATCAACTGAAAAATCAGAATTCAGTGCTTCTAAAGCAGATTCAGGAGTTGAAATTAAATTTGTCATATTCTGATAAAACTCCTGATTGTAAAAAGTGTGCTAATATGGATAAATCTTATTTTGCAGGTATCATCAGTAAGAAAGAGAAAGAGATTAAAGATAGAGAGAAAATGATGGGAATAAAAGATAATACCATTCAGTCTCTTGAAGAAGTAATCAAACTGAAGGAATCTTATGTTGAAAGTCTTATGAGCCAATTGAAGAGAACTAAACAAAGATCTTCAGAACTACAAGATGAATCAGTTAAGCTTCAACAAAAGTATATGGCTTCTAAAGAAAATGTATATACATTGAAAGTAAAAAATGTTGAGTTGATAAAAAGCATTAAAGAAGATAAAGTCAAAACATATCTTCAAAGCCAACTGAAGACAACTGAACGAAAATCATCAGATTTCCAAGCTGAATCAGTTGAGCTTCAACAAAAGTTTACGGCTCTTGAAGACAAGATATCTGCCTTGGAAATACAGAATGCTGAATTGACAAAAAACATCCAAGCAGATAATGAAAAAGTTAATCTGGAGAAGGATTCCGTTCAAAAGCTTTCTGATTTTTCTAAGAAAGCTAACCAAGAAAAAAAGGATTTGGAGCTTTGATGCATAAAGCTTTCCAAGCAAGTGTCTGAGTTTGAAAAAATTTTAATCACTGAAAGAGACACATTTGCAAAGGAAAGACAAGTTCTTGAAGCTAAAATAACTGAACTTCCCACACAGATTTCTACTTTACAAGACTTGCTCGAAAAAGAAAGACAAATCTTCAACGAAAACAAAAAGTCTTATGAGCTTGAAAAGAAAAACGCGGAAAAGAGAAATACTGGGATTTTCAAGAAAATATCTGAAAAATCCAAGAACTTGGAAAAGAATTTTGAGCAAGAACGTTCACATTTTGAATCTGAAATATCTAAGCTCACATCCAAATTAATTGTTCTGTCATCAGATTATCAAAAAGAATAGAAGGCCAAGTCTGATTTGAAACAGAAATTTGACACACTTTCAGATGAAAGAAACATTTTGACTAAAAAGATAAATGACTTGGAAGCTGCAAACATTGAATTGTCTGATAAAGTAACAACTGATGTGATTAGACAATCACCTATTGATAACTCAACAGAATCAGTCTGTTCTTTCAAAACAACTTCAAGTTCTATTCATGATCAAAATGTTTTCAAAAAGAACAGTGTCAAACCTAAAATTGTCAAATCAAGTCAGATTCGACCATCAAATCTATTTTATGACAAATCTGTTGATGGACCAGCGAGCTTCTACATTAAATCTCTTGGAAAGTCTTCTAAGAAAAATCAGATGGTCTAGAGAGTGAAGACTCCTGATGAAGAGAAGAAGAATGACAAATCATTCAAATCCACAACCAATGCCAAGAAGAATAGTACGCATAAAGGTAAATCTTTCGGTAATCCTGATATATATTATTCTACTAATCATTTGATCAGGATTGCACAGAAGAAAATCTGATGTTCTTACTGTGGAGAGAATGATTTCGTCCGACAAGAATTTGCTCATTACTGGTATGGTTCTTATTATGTTACCCCCACAAGAACTGCAACTAACACATCAGGACCCAAATACCAGTAGGTACCAAAAGCTAAAGCTGTGTTGCAGACACCCAAAGTTTAAGGGGGAGCATGATGTTTGACTTCTAAGTACTACAACTTAGAACTTGGATTTCCTAGTCACGAACTTAGGCTTTTGAACACAACAGTTCAAAACCCGGATCTTAAAGTCAAAGAGTTATGGCTTCTTAACATTTCAGTTTAGAACCCTGACTTTAATGTCAAGATTATGGCTTCTGATCACATGACAGATCAGAACCCATTCTTCAATGTTCAGATATGGATATTTTGCAAATATCCAGGGGATCTTAAAAGAAAACAAATCATGATATAATGATTTGAGGGGGAGCTTAAAGGTAAATATCTTCTGATCTAGATCTCTGATTGTTTGAAAGAAGAACAACTTTCAAGCATGAAAAACGTTTTTCTTAAATGTTCAAACCACTTCTCTATTCTAAAAAGATTTCATGAATTAAGAAGTGTGATTTTAAATGTTTTTCATTATTGAGCTTTAATGTTTAACTGACCGTGTATTTCCAAAGATCAATACTTGCGTATTATCTTGTCTATATACTGTAAAGTATTCACACACATCGGTTCAGTACTTCATTTGAATTTGTTATTACCATGTCTCATAACGAACAAATTTTTCGATGGTAATACTCCCGTTTGCTTTCAAATGTTGTTGAGAATCAATCATCATTTCTAATTTGTGCTTTCATTGTTAAAATTGTTTATATTCGTTCATATAAACAAAATATCCAATTCTTTGATACCCTAACCATTTCATTTTGATCTGATTGATACATTGTCAGATTCTCAAAACAATTCTCTTGATTTCATTTCATTCATTCAATATCTTTGTTTTGAGAAATCTTCAAAGTTCAATTGCTCAAATCTCATGAGTATACATTCTGACAGTGTTATCTTATCTGTGCTTAACTGCTAAAGTTAAATTGTTGAGCAACCATTCTTTTTAGGACTTACATGGGATTCGTGTAGGAGCTTAAACAAAACTTCCATGGATTCACGTAAACCTGTGTTTCCTACCCAGGAAGTAATCCTTGAGTGATTGAGGGGTGAGGGGTCAAAATCAAAGAGTAGGGGAGATAACTCATCCGGTTGAGTTTTTCTCATTGAGCTGAGGTAACATGTAAATGAGAGTTTGGTTAGAAGTGAGCTTAAATGATAAAAAGAAAGAGGGTGTGAGAACAGAGTTAAAAGAATATCAAAACTCTACACCAACCACTTTCTGAGCCGGGCAGCCACATTTACTGATTGGTTCACATTCTTTGGTGACCATCATTGAAATAAGCAGTGAGCCCATGCCAACTCTTGCATTAACCCCACCAGCCACTCATTTCTTTCCCGACAAAGAAATGTTTCAATTTTTCTTGGGGACGCAACACATCTGCTATCTGATCTTCACTCGAAAGATTTAGATATTGAAAAAGAAGGAAAGTTGTCCCACCTTCGCACCTCTTTCATGCACATTGAGTCCGTGTAATAGCTGTTGTTGTCTCAACAGTTTACACAATTTTGAACCTTATGAAACACAATCATTGTGCTAAATTCTTTCATACACAAGCACGAGCACACAGAAAATTTGTTTTTCTGTCAGAACATTCATAGATAAACCTTGTGTTTTTCAATGATTGAATGGAAGTCCTGGGGAGTCATCATCAAGCCAGCTCCTTAAATTGTACATTCGTTGTACACAGTAACTCCGTGTTACTGACAGGCATTCCTAACTGTATCATTTGTTGATTCAGGGTTACCAAGTTCATTATATCTGAATTTGAAAAGATTCGGGTATATACAGTTCATGATTTAGATACTCAGATCAAAGGATGAAAAATGTCAAATTATCATAAAGGAGGAGATTGTTACGTTGAATAACAAAGGGGGATGATCAAAGAGAATATTGAAATTGAAGATGTTTTGATGATTATGGTGCTCACAATCATCAAAAAGGGGGAGAAATCTACAGAGATCAATTTCAAAGAATTTCAGAGTTATAAAGATTCATCCAAGACTATGTGAAGAATTTCTGGAAGTTCAAGTCTGATGATTATCAAAGAAATAATTCTTAAAAGATTCTGAAGACAAGTCCAAATTAAGATGATTCGAAAAAGTTTGTTTTTCCGAAGACGGTCATGAGATCAAAGAGATGAAGATACAAAGTTCAAAGATTCATCAAAGTTTCAAAAGTTTTAAAGAGTTTCAAAGTTTTGTTCAAGACTTGTTGACTTTCCAAAGCTGCAAAGTGCAAAAGACTTTTCAAGATTTTTCAAGGACTGAAGATCCAAGAATGTCAGAGACAAAAGTTGAAGAATCAAGCGCTGAAGACTAATGTCAAGTTTTTATTAAATCTTGAATACAAAGGGGGAGATTGCTAGTGTATTATTGTATCCAAGATTTAATTAGGAAAAGTCAAGTCAAGATAAGTCAAACAATGTCTAAGTCAATATGAGTTTACTTAGGTGTTAAGCATGTAGTTTTAGTCCTTGGTATAAATACCTTGGTTTGTACTTTGTTGTAAGTGTGTGGTTCTTAATTGTTATATACATATGACTACGTTTCTCTCTACTCTCTCTTTAGACTTTGAATGTTAGATCTTGATTGATAGATTGTGCTTGAATTCATTGGGAATACACTTTCAACCTCATCTGAAGATCAGATAAAGTAAGCTTTGTCTCCTACACCATTTTAAGGAAAGTTCTACACCATCCTGTAGGTCAACACTTCAAGCCAAAACACCTCAAGACAAAAGGTACATCCTGTACCTTGCTGAAGACCTGTGTGTTATTGCCAGATATTCAAGTTCTAATCACTAACAACCAATCAAGATGAGAATCCGTAAATCATATGTCATTGATCTCAATCGAATATTACAAACTCTCAACTTTCTCTCTCTACAAACACTCTCTCTCTAGAATGATTTTCTAATCACCTCTTCTCTGATTTGTTTACAATGAGTGTTCTACTAAATACAAAGACAACAAAGGTATTTATACCCTTGACAATTACAAAGGAAAACAAAATACAATTACATTGACTTTGACTTTTATTAACAAAAGACTTTGACTTTCAGTAAGAGTTGACTTTCTCAACTTTGACCTTCAGTATTTGTCAGGATCGAATTCTCAACAAGAATTATGAATACTCAGAAACAATATCAAAGAAGTTTGCGGAATAACACTTTGATATTCAATGTAACAGTAAACAAACAGTAGATATGATAAACAACTTGTAAACTTGTATTGAATGATTAAAATCACAAGATTACACACACAACCTCAATCTTGAAGAACGGGCTCTTTCAAGACGAATTCTACTTCTCTAGAATTAGGAACTATGCCTTGAGGTTGATTCTCTCTAAAAACTTAGAATTAATAATCTAAAACAAAAGTTATCAAACTATTCTAAACAATACTATATATATACTGAAGACAAAAGATAATTACAATTAATACAATATCTCCAGAATATCTTCCATCATTATCTCTAAGCTTTCCATAATCTTCAGTCCATCCAGCTGTCATCCTCTCCATACGGATCTCCATCTCATAAGAAGTACTAATTATAAGCAACATTAATACTTTGAGCAGTACTAAGTTCAGCAGTATTAACCATGATCAACAGTATTAATCTCTTAGCAGTAGTAACTCCAGCAACACTAATCTTGAAGAGCAACATTAATCTTGTTCCAGCAGCATTAATCTTCAACTCAGAACTATTTACCTCATTAGTATTAACCAAGTTCTTCTAGCAGCATTAACTTCAGAAGTAGTAACCATGTTGAACTAGCAGTATTAACACATTCAGCAGTAGTATCCATCCTTGGCATCTTACAGACCCAACAATCTCCCCCTAACTTAACTTTTCAAAACTGAGAAGTTAAGTTCTTCAGCATAGGGTCTTTATGATAATTTCAAAACTTTCTGCAATTTCTAGTTCTTCTTGATTCAGTTTCTGCTGTTATCTTCTTTTCTGTTTCTGGTGTAGTTACTGCTTTATTTCAGCTTCTTCACTTATCTCCCCCTCAAAATAAGATTTCATATCAATACAAACTTTAATTTTCTTCTTTTTCAGTACCAGCTTCTTGATATGATCTATCTGCTAGTGATACGAAGTGATCACCTTTTCATCTCTTTTATCTCCATAATTTGATTGTGAACTTTCAGACTAATTGTACCAAGTGTATCCATCAATTCTTTGTAGTTAAACTGTCCTCACCTCCTTTAGGCGTGTTTACCACCTTTGAAGGATCCTTGGATCTTTTAGTAGAGATCTTTTGCCTAGCAGAAGCACCTTCTACTCCCTTGGTTTCTTGGCACCTGGGACCTTTAGATAATTACTCATCTAAAGTTGCCATGGGGAAGGTCTTAGATATGTTCACACTGTCCTGTCCTGCACTTTATGCAAAGTCAGTAGTGTGAGCCTTACAACCCATATGCTCTTGCATATCCATATTGAGCACCTTCTTGAGGTTGGGATACACCCCTATGGTTTCCCTTTGGATATTCTCTGATGAAAAATGCTCCATCAGAGGGCTTGTAGGTTTTGAGGTTGAAGATACAAGAAGGGAAGGAACCTTCAGTATCTTTTCCTTATATAGTATGGTAATGGGGAATGTTGGTTTGACAAAAGGAATCTGAAGATTTATGCTTTGTAGTGGAAGGTGTGGATAGGTCATCAGTGGGTTGGTCTAATGAGGGCTTTGACCCTGATGCCTTACCTTCTTGATTGTGGGACATCACCATCATTGTAGAGAACAATGGTGTGTCAACTCCTTCCGAGTCCTTAGCAGATCTTCTCATGTTTGAGAAAACCTTGCCTTTAGGGGTTTTAGGTACATATATCTCATTAAAATGAGGTTAATCCGTCAATTCCTTATTAAGTACTTCTTGTACAAACCTTGGATACAGATAAAAGCTTTTTGATTGATATCCAGGTTTGACATTAAATCATTGAAGATCATTTTTAGGTATAGAAAACTTACATTAGTAGTAGTAACCCTTATCAACAACATTAACACAGTTTGACAGTATTCACTGAACTAGAAGTACTAACTACCTTTCAGTATTAGCAACCTTTTTCACTTTTCTTACCTTCTGCTGGATCAAAAGTAACATGTCCTCCATCAAATCTTTTGAAGAATTTGAAGGCAGTCCATGTTCCTTGTTATGTGCCAAGAGCAACCATTATCTTCATTCCAAATGCTCTTCCTCTTGAGCTTTTGATTGCCCTGCACACTTGATAAATCAGTTAGTCTTTGATGGGAACCCAAGCCAAAGTGGTCTTGGGTTGTCCTTTCTCATTTATATAATCTGTCAGTTTGGTCTGGATGAGTTGTTTAGGAATCTCATGGCTGGAATACTTTGTCAAGATTATAGGCTTTGCAACATTAATACTAGCAGAAGCACTATCCTTGTTAGCAGTAGTATTGGTTGCAGCAGCACTATTTCTGTTAGCAGTACTATCTGGAATAGCAGTACTAACAGGCTTCTTTACAATTGGAACCCAAACTTGAACAAAGTTGTTTGCTTTCTTTGTCTTTAAATTACTCCTTGGCTTATTTGGAGCATTTTTCTTTGTATTAGCAAACTTGTTCTGAGCATGATACTTTTTAGGTGCTCTTTTCTCAGCCATTTGATTCCTTCTTTGATTCCTATAACCAAAAGAGTTTTGTGGTTGTCTTTGAAAAGTGACTCTTTGGTTAATAGGATTGAAATAACAGTGTTTGGCAAGATGATTCAATTTGCCACAGATAAAACAAGGTTTTGGTCTATTGATTATTTGATTTTACTCAGATCAACCCCTTGTTTTTGTGCCCACTGATTATTCCAGTTTCTCTGATTTCCCCTTGGTTTATCATGTTTTTGGGGCTCAGGCTTATTGCATGTACACTGCTTGCAAGGGACAGGATTCACAACTGTGGTCTGTTTGTAGTGGACCTTTCCAGACTTTCCCTCTGTCTTCTCTATGTCCTTAGATTTGACCCAAGTTTTTCCACATCCCTCATTGGTGATAATGTGATTTTCTAGGGGAATCTCACCACTCACAGTGTTCTCCTTACTCTTATCATTAGAGTTTTCTTCTTCAGAGTCTGTTTCAACCACCACTTTGTCTAATGGATCTACCTTAGTGGCTTCATCAGACAATCCCTTCCTATCCTTGGTCTCTAGCAAGTCTGATATAGGAGGGATGTAGTTGTTGTTGTATGGTGGTGGGGTGGTGTTATAGCCTATTCCTCTTCTAAGTTTGTCATGGATTTGAGTTTGGAGCAAAGAGTCCATTGCTTTTGAAGCATTGGAAAATTTCTCAATATCCAGCTTGGCTTTCTCAAACTCACTCTTTATCTTCTCATTCTCCTCTTTAGACTTTTTCAGCTGAAGTTCTAGGTCATTCTTCTCCCACTTTCAGTAATTTGTATCATAAGAATGTTGAAGTTCATTGACTTGGAAAACTTTAATCTGTTCCTCAAAGCTCTCAACGATTCTTACATAGTCTTTTATATCTCTCTCTAATATTTTAAGATCATCACACATACCCTGATTGTGATCCCTGTACCTTTGAACATTTTCAATACAGGATTTAGAGCAAAGATTAGATGTTACCTCAGTGGGAATGGCAGTGCTTGTCGATTCTGATTCTTTAGCCATGATGATTGATGTTGAATGAATGTTTATGAGAATACTAGCTTTGATACCACTTGTCAGGATCGAATTCTCAACAAGAATTATGAATACTCAGAAACAATATCAAAGAAGTTTGCGGAATAACACTTTGATATTCAATGTAACAGTAAACAAACAGTAGATATGATAAACAACTTGTAAACTTGTATTGAATGATTAAAATCACAAGATTACACACACAACCTCAATCTTGAAGAACGGGCTCTTTCAAGACGAATTCTACTTCTCTAGAATTAGGAACTATGCCTTGAGGTTGATTCTCTCTAAAAACTTAGAATTAATAATCTAAAACAAAAGTTATCAAACTATTCTAAACAATACTATATATATACTGAAGACAAAAGATAATTACAATTAATACAATATCTCCAGAATATCTTCCATCATTATCTCTAAGCTTTCCATAATCTTCAGTCCATCCAGCTGTCATCCTCTCCATACGGATCTCCATCTCATAAGAAGTACTAATTATAAGCAGCATTAATACTTTGAGCAGTACTAAGTTCAGCAGTACTAACCATGATCAGCAGTATTAATCTCTTAGCAGTAGTAACTCCAGCAACACTAATCTTGAAGAGCAGCATTAATCTTGTTCCAGCAGCATTAATCTTGTTCCAGCAGCATTAACTTCAACTCAGAAGTATTAACCTCAGAAGTATTAACCAAGTTCTTCTAGCAGCATTAACTTCAGAAGTAGTAACCATGTTGAACTAGCAGTATTAACACATTCAGCAGTAGTATACATACTTGTCATCTTTCAGACCCAACAGTATTATTGATCTTGTATCCAACAGATTTATGCTCTAACAATCTCCCCCTTTGGATTCAAGATCACTGTTGAAAAATCTAGCAGTTCAGTCTTCACTTTAAGCTCTGTCAATACAATCTCCCCTTTTTCTTTAACTGTATTCTTTCCAAAATTGTCTTCAATCAATGAACAATCTCTTCAAAACTTTCACAAAAAACTTTCAGTCTTTGGAAAGAAATTATCTTCAGAATCAGCTCGAATTGCTTTAGCAGAAAATCTTCAAAGAAAATTTCCTCAAATTTTCAGAAATTCTTTGAACTTTCCAATTTTCGAATTGCTTTAGCAGAAAATTGATCTTCTTTAAATCTTCCCTTTGAACTTTCTGACTTGAACATTTCAGAAAATCAACTTACAAATCTTTATCAGATCTTGATATCATCTCCCACAAACTTCAAAACTTTAATATTTCTTGATACCATCTCCCCCTTTTTGATGATTTGAGCATCTATATCATCAAAACTTTTCTCCAAGAAATGTTATTGACCATTCTGATCTGTCATACTGAGCCTATGATTCTGTCAATCCTCCAAGATAATCATCTAGATCTTTTTAAATCCAGACAAAATAAGAACATGTAACTCCTGAATCAACAAATGAATCAGTTAGAATGCCTGTCAGTAACACGAAGTCACTGTGTGTAACTGATACACAATATAAAGGAGCTTTTTGATGTTCACTCCCCCAGGGATTCCATCCAATCATCGAAATACCACAAAGGCAATTTCTATGAATGTTATGACAAAGAAACGAATTCTTTGTGTGCTCGTGCAAGTGTAGAAAGAATTTAAGCACAAATGATTGCTTTTAATAAGGCTCAACATTGTGTAAACCACTGAGACAATAGTAGATAAACACAGACTCTAAGTGCATGATTGAAGTGTGAAGGTGGGGCAAACGTCCTTCTTTTTCAATATTCAGATTTTCCAAATGAAAACCAGATAGATAATATGCTGCGTCCCCAGAAAAATATGAAACATTTTCTTTTTGAGAAGAAAACGAGTGGTTGGTGGGGTTATAATCAAGAGTTGGCATGGGCTATTTGCCTGTTTCAATAACGTTCACCAAAGAATCGTGAAAAGCTAGTAATGTGGCTGCCCGACTCAGAAAGTATTTGGTGCAGAGTTTAATATTCTTTTGCTCTGATCTCACACCCTCTTTCTTTTTAATCATTTAGCTCACTACTAACCAATCTCTCATTTCCATTTTACCTCGTCACACCCACACTCATTTCTTTTGACTCCTCACACTCAATCACTAAGGGAATAACTTCTTGGGTAGAAATCACTGGTTAACGTGATTTCATAGAAGTTCAGTTAATTCCTAGCACAAAGAACCCATGTAATCCTATGAAAGCATAAGTTGCTCACAATGGTTTATCTTGAACATTTAAATCATAGAAAATATGGGTCAGATATATGTATGCTCAGAGTATAATCATGAAAATATGAGCATTTTAAAATATTGAAGTATTTTCAAACAAGTATATTGAATGAATGAAAATGAATGCAACAGACTTGTTTGAAAATCTGACATTGTATGAAAATGATCAGAAATGAATGATATAACAATTAAAGCTTATGGTCAAGAATAATTGATATTTGTCTATACGAAACAAAATATAGACATTCTTGAAATGACGTTTCGAAACGAAATAACGCTAAAAAATTCTTTGAAGTACAAGCGGGGTGTCTTACCATCGAAAAAAAATTGTTTCAATTTAGAGACATGGTAAGAACATTTTGAACAAAAATTCAAACCTGTGTGTGTGAATACTTGAAAGTATATAGAAAAGACAATACGTAAGTATTTATCTTTGGAAACACACGGTTTATAATCATTTTAGCACAAAAATAAAAAATGAAAACATTTAAAATCACACTTCCAAATTATAAAATCTGTTTAAAAATCGGGAAGTGGTTTGAACATTTAAGAACATGTTTTCTATACCTGAAAGTTGTCCTTCTTTCAGATTTATTTGAGATTAAGATAAAAAATTTACCTTTTCGCTCAATCTTAATTCTCATACAGTCAGCTGTAGTCATTAAGATATGACCGTGTCAGCTTCTCTCATCCTGCATAAGTCTCAAAGTCTAGTCAAAGCAACTTTATTCACAAATTTATTCGAATGTAAAAGACATAAAGTAGTAAAACGATTAAAGTACGAGTTCTGATCTGAAATAATCAGAAATCATAATCCTTTTACTCCCCCTGAAAATATGCATCTGAAATTTATCAGTAAAAGGCACATGATAGAGATCTACAACTCCATTTGAAGTATAGTTCATCATATCTTCCAAATACATATTTCCAGAAAAATTTATGTACTCCCCCTTGAAGGTTGATTTCCTCTTCTAAGTATCTGAGTACACTCTCTTATCAGCTCGGGAGTAGCATTTCTTTTTCATCATTGAAGAGCGAGTCCTAAACTATTGTGTTTAGAAGTCAAGCTTCGTTGAAACACGGGTTCTAAGCTGATTTACTTAGAAGCCTTTGTTATTTTACTCCCCCTTGACTATAGGTGCCTGCAACACAGATTCACTTTTCGGCTTTGGTACCCACTGGTATTTGGGTCCATGTGTGTTAGTTGCAGTTCGAATGGGAGTAACTGAGTAAGAACCATACCAGTAATGATCACTAGCTTTATGAACCAAATCATAAGTATGACAATAAGAACAATACCTCTTTTTAGATAACTTGATCAATTGATCTCTCGAATAAGCAAGATCAGGTTTACCTTTCAACACTTTGTTCTTCTTGGCTGTTGATACATGTACAAATGATTTGTTACTTTTCTTCTCTTCCTTCTTTCCTTTCTTTTCTACCTTCTTCTCATCATTCTTCTCATCTTTAACTTGTTTTATCTTCCAAACCAGCTTCTCTTCTTCATATCTTCTTCTTCTTCTATGTGCACCTGAACCATCTACATTTTCATCATAGAAAATGTTAGTTGTACGAATTTGATCAAAAGATTTAACTGACCTTCTTGTAGAAACAGTTTTCTGATGTGAACTTGAGGCATTCTTGTTAGAACCAGCTGAACTATTTCTAGGTGTGTGGATTTTTGACTTTGGAGTCGTTTGCTCAGTCACCACCACCTTTGAAACAATCTTTTCAAGCTCTTTTACCTTTGAAGAGTAACTGTCTCTTTCTTTTACAATAAGATCAATCTTCGTCTCAAATTCAGACTTTGTTTGCTGCTCTTTAAGCACACAAGTAGATAGCTCAGATAGCTTAGCAGTTAGCTTCTTTATCTCTGCTTCAAATAAGCTTCTTTCTTCCTCAAAGCCCATTTCAGCATTTGTCCTCTGACCAGATATTTCTTTGAATATCCCAACATTCTTTTGCTCTATTAACTTCTTCTCTTTGGCAAAATTCTCTCTTTCCAAAATAATCACTTTCTCAAAGTCGGAAATCTGTTGAGAAAGCTTTATACATTTCTGCTCAACCATTTTCTTCTCGTCAGCACACTCTCTGGAAAACTCTGAGAATTTCTTAGCAAACTCTTTCTTTTCACTCTCAAAAACATCTTTATCTTTGACCATCCTTTGTTCCAAATCAGATATTTTCTTTCGAAGCTCAGCATTAGCATCTTCCATACTCTTAATCGTCTCCTCATAACTTTCAACAGATGCTTGCTGCTGGATTTGAATAATCTGATATTCCAAGTCAAAGATTTTATTTTTCAGCTCAGTGTTCTCAGTTTCCAAACTTATTACCTTATCTTCACTAAGCCCAGAAGTCTGTTTCAGTAGATCTTCATTTATTTTCTTTAACGCACTGACTTCTTCTTTCAGTAGATTCATTTCATCTTTGTATCTCTTTGACCTCTTTGAATAGTAGGTAACCGAGGAAGAAAGAATGGTGTTTTCTGATTTGAGCTCGGCAATCTTCTTTTCATAATCAGAAAAATATCCCATCTTGAATACCTGTTAACAAAAAGAACTTGAACTCGATCGTTAATCCAATATGAAATCACAATAAAAATACAAAAATCTTGAAAAGAAATTCAGAGATTTTGATCACAGAAAGAACTATGTCACTATTAAGGGCCATATTACAGTTTTGAAAATTTCTCAGACAAAAATTTTTTCTAAGTCTTCCACGCTTTGCGCTTCACACATGAATCGCAAACCTCTACTTTGCGTTTCAAGAGGCACACGCAAACCTTAACTTTGCGGTTCAAGAGGCAAACGCAAACCACCACTTTGCGGTTCAAGTGGCAAACGCAAACCACCACTTTGCGGTTCAATAAGGAAACGCAAACCACTACTTCTCTGATCAACAAATCACTTTGCGTTTCTAGATATACTTCTTCTTTGCGTTTGACAACTTTGCGTTTATCACTTTGCGTTTGTCATGAACTTTGCGTGTCAACGATACATAAACGATAAACTTTGCGTTTCACATTACAAACGCAAACCCAACTTTGCGTTTGTAGTTACACCCGCAAAGCTCGCTTCTCGGTTGTTGATGAAAACGCAAATATCACTTTGCGTGTCTCGTTGAATACACCCGCAAACTTTGAATAACCCGCAAACCTCTGAAGAACTTACTCAAATCTTGATGAATGACCCGCAAACCTGTTTGAATGAAACGCAAACTTGAAGAACACCCTCAAACCTCTAAAACCGAACAAAATCACACCAAAAACTCATTTAAACCTAGAAATTCAACTCTATACTTCGACAATTCACACGTCTAACCAATTCGAACACAAAACTAACACTGATTTTCGATCAAATACACAAAAATTACAAATTTGATACACATACAGTGTCAAGAACTCGTGAACACAACAACCACAAAAATTCGAAAATTCGAATTGATTACAGTGCAATTGATAAATCTTTCTATACAAACTCGATCGATTTCACTTTACTAATAAAACCTAATCGATTACAACTCCAAAAACTCACTAAAACTCAAAATCAAATCTGAACATCGAAGAACACAGATACGAACATTCTGACTTTTCTTGAAATTTCGATTTGGATCTGCTCTGATACCAATTGTTATTCACAGATATTCAAGTTCTATTCACTAACAAGCAATCAAGATGAGAATCCGTAAATCATATGTCAGTGATCTCAATCGAATATTACAAACTCTCAACTTTCTCTCTCTACAAACACTCTCTCTCTCTAGAATGATTTTCTAATCACCTCTTCTCTGATTTGTTTACAATGAGTGTTCTACTGAATACAAAGACAACAAAGGTATTTATACCCTTGACAATTACAAAGGAAAACAAAATACAATTACATTGACTTTTATTAACAAAAGACTTTGACTTTCAGTAAGAGTTGACTTTCTCAACTTTGACCTTCAGTATTATTGATCTTGTATCCAACAGATTTATGCTCTAACACTGTGTCCATCCTTTGCTCAACAGGTGTCCCATGCATTTAATGCATGAGGCACTATATATATGGAGGATGCTTCAACATCCAAGATACCTAGTAGAACCAGTTCTACAACCTTCAAGTTCTCTAAGTGCCTGGCTTTCTCCTCTCTACGAAGTTCAATTGTTTTCTAAGTGTTTTACAATTGTTCTTCATTCTCTTAGTGTTAGATTGTTTGAATAGATTTCATCTATTCTCTTCCGCAACAATCAAAAGTTTTCTATGTGTAATTCTTTATTTCAAATCAATAAGAATTAAAGTAAGTGAAAAACTGTGTGTATTGTATTCAACCCCCCTTCTACAATACTTTGCTTGTTTATTTACTGCTATTTGGGACCAACACAGATAGTTACGTAGAAAAAGTGAGGAACTCACACGTTGCCTCTTACGACAAGTTACTGTTCCTTATATTCTTTGAATTTTGTCTAAGTCCAGAACTCGTATCCTTTTGCTTGCGAAAAGCTACTACTCGCAGTGGTGGACTAAGGATTTTAGGTGAGCGGGTGCACAATCTAAGAGTTAAATTTTTTTAAAGTAAACATACGGATTCATTAAAACGATAAAACAAGTTACCTTCTACAATTGTTCTCGACGAGACCGCATCTTTTGAAAGCGGTTAATTACATCATCATTTTTGACATTGGAAGCGATTCTTCTTCTACGGCACAAACGACCGTGGCATTCAAAAACTCATCCTCCATTCGATTCCGCAAATATGTCTTCACAAGCTTCATTGTAGAGAAACATCTTTCAACTGAAGCGGTTGCAACGGGTAAAGTCAATGCCAACTTCAATAATCGATAAACTAACGAATAAGTAAGATGCCTACTTGTTTCGACCATCGCTATAGCCAATTCGTCAATACCATTCAAGTTGGCAAACCTTTCATGTTGATGCACATAGTGATAGTATAAGTCTAATTCACCCGAAATATTGACCCTTTCCATACCATCAAAATCATACGGATAAAACTCACAAAACTTCACTAAACTTTCTTTGTTGAACATAGAAAACGAGGCACGAGGACTCAAAGATGCCATATTTTTAATCAATTCGGTGCTTACCTCACTAAAGCGATCACCAAATTCTCGAATTTGCAAATCCATGGCGGTGTTGAATATATCATACTCATAATGATGTCGGTTGGTAATGTGTGTCCGATGCCTCGTTCTTATTGTATTCACATATTCATCCGACATGTCCTTCTTTTCAATATCGTGCAAATCACAAAATGATTCAAACTTTTTCAAAAGGGTCTCAAACCCACCTTCCCTATACCTTTGTAGTTGCACCTTTGTTCCTTCTATCAATAAAGCCGCATCCAAGATGTTTTGATCCTTCTTTTGAAAAGATTTCGACAATGAGTTTGTCACCACTAAAAGCTCCAACATCAAATGCAAATAGTCATCTTTTTTCATCTCTTTGATTAGGGTTGTAACTCAAAATGTTTGGTCGCTCAAATGGATCCCATGGAAGATTATCCACGTCTACCGACATTCTTGTTGTATCATTTGAAATGGGGTTATTTGAAGCATTCGTGGAAGCATTTCTAGTTAGGGTATTTGCATCGGATTCCGGTGGACGTGATATTTTAAAAAATCTCTCCATATGAACACTAAACAATAAACACAAAACATTTACACTAATCAAATAATCAAACAATGAAACAAACTAATCAAATAATCAAACAATGAAACCAACTAATCAAATAATCAAACAATGAAACAAACTAATATCAATTTTAGGGCAAATATAAACACTAATCTAATAATCAATAATCATCATTCATCAATATCCCAAAAACAATTAAATATGTAGAGTGAGTATATCAAATATTCAAATTTATTAAAGTTAGGGTTTGAAAGAAAACCTTAAAAATTGCCAATCTCCAAATCACAATGATTTGTATGTGTTAGTGGATATGTGTTCCACTTTTCCAATCTCCTCTTTGGCTCTTTCTCTATTAAAATAAAATCTTAAATAAAATTTTGGTGGAATGGTGGGTGGTGGAGCATCAAATAGGAAGAAGACAAGGAAGAAGAATGAAGAAGAAATTTTGGGATTTGAGTTTTTTTTTTTTTTTTTTCAAATCAGCGACTACTACTACTACTACTACTGATACACACAATCATTTTTTTTTATTTTTTTAATCAGCATGGCCCACCATAATAAAGGTAATACTTTTTTTTAAATGTGTTAATAGGAATGTGGGTCCACACACCATTGGAAAATAGGAAAACCGTATAATTTATTAGGAGAGAGAGAGAGAATCTTTTAAAACTTTGGCTCTTGTGCACTTTACATCCTTAGAGAACTAAATATATAATGGAGTACCCCCTGTAGTTGAGCGGGTGCACCTTACGAACCAAAATTTTTTCACCCTTACGCGACGAACTTGAGCGGGTGCAAGGGACCCCCTGGAAGCATAGGTCCGCCCCTGACTACTCGTGTACTGTGGCGTACGACAAGTTAGCTTCTCAGTCACTTCGATTTGTGACAAGTGTGCTTCTCGGTTATTTTGGTCTACGGGTTTCTACTTCTTGGGTGCAAGGTCTTACGAGTAGTTTAGTTCTCGGGTAAAGTGTTGTGCGACAAGTAAGGTTCTTATATCCTTTGGCCTGCGAATAGTGAACTTCTCGGACATAGTGCTTTGGAAATAGTAAGTTCTCGTATCCAGCGTCTTACGATAAGTTCAGTGAACAGTGTTTTGCGACAAGTTTGTGTTGTGGTCTGCGACTTCTATACTTTGTCAATTTTTGACAAGTTTCAGTTTTTGACAAAAATTTCTGATTTTTGTAAACGATCAAGGCAAGTAATTTCAAGATGACTCACCTTCCAAAGCAACGAGGGCAAAACAGATAGCCACCAAGAAGATCTGGGGAGACTATGGATTATAGTACCATAAACTTAGGGATTACCTAAGTGAGGTGCAAAGGTCTCCAAGGATGCTTTGGCTATTGGTACTGATGTCAAGCCACTTGTACTGTTCAAGGGAGAATACGAACAATGGCAGGACAAATTTTTAGTCTTCATTGATCATCATGGGTGAGTACATCAAACAGTCTATTGATGAAGGTGTAATGAAGCCTATCATTACGGAAGTTCCAGATGATGATTCAACGGATAATGGAGATGGTGATGAACCCAGAGAGACAAAGACAAAGAAAATTCCTCTTGACATTTCTAACTATACTGCTGAATAGAAAAAGAGGTATAAGACTGACAAGCAAACAAGATCTCTCCAGCTATAAAGCATCCCGAACGACATCTACATTAAGATAGACAAATATAAAGCTACTGCCAAAAATATGTGGGATCAGCTTGAAAAGATGGTGATGGGCTCTAAAATAGGAAAGCAGATGAAAGTAGCAAACTGCATCAACAATTATGAAGAATTTAAAGCTAAGTAAGGAGAGAGCTTGGAAACTACTTATGGCAGGTTTGTATCACTGTTGAATGAGCTAGAAAAGAACAAGGTGAAGAAGAAGCAAATAGAGAATAATGTCAAGTTTTTGAGCATCTTGCAATTAGAGTGGAAGAAATTCACTCGTCAGATGAACATATGAAAGATCTGAATGACATTCCACTTCATAAAGTTTATGAAAATCTCAGGCAGAATGAAGAAGAGGTAGAAGAAATGAGAGAAGAAAAGAAAAAGATTGAGAAACCTATGCCAGTTTCGGTAGCATTAGTGGTAAAAAAGAAAAGAGAAGAAGAAAGAGAAGAAGAAGGTTGTGGTGTCTGATACTGATGAGAGTGGAAGTGTAGTTTCGGATTCAGATGATAGTGAAAGTCTGAAACAAGCTATGATTCTTTTGACCTGTGTATTCCAAAAGAAATTCTACAAGAAGCCGGGTTCAAACAGTCAGCGGTACTCATCTGGATCTCGAAACTATGAGCACAAGGAGAGAGTAAAAGGAAAGAAAAGATATGAAGAAAGGAAGTTTGAGGAAAAAAAGCCAGAGGAGAAAAGGTATTTGAATAAGTATGATGAGAAGAAAACAGATGAACCAATGAAATGCTATAACTGCGGCAAAATCGAGCATTTTGCCAAAGACTGCCGAAAATCGAAAGTGTGAAACTTAGATTACTACAAGAATAAGATGCTGCTTGCTAAGAAGAAGGAGGCTGGGAAAGCACTTATGGCAGAAGATTAGGGGTGTGCATCGGGAGGTTCAGGTGGGCAAACCAAAAACCCGATCGAATTTCGAATATGGAAATCAAGACCCGAATTTTAGGTTTCCGGTTTTGGATTGTTTCAGGTTCGGGTTGGTCAGGTTTCAGGTTGATGTCGATCGGGTTCGGGTATTATATAATGCAAAAATTATATATAAATTCAATCGATTTTGAGGATGAATTCAATCAATTGAGAGATTGATGAAATCGAAAGTAAGTTTAAAAATTAGAAAACATTTCAACAGACTAGAATTTATGATTTTCAAAAGATAATTAATATATTTATATAATATTTTAAATATATATGTATATTATTTCGGGTTTTCGGATGGGTCGGGTGGCTAAACATCAAACCCTATCCGAACCCAAATATCCCCCCAAAAGTCGGGTTTCGGATTATCGAATTTTGGGGTATTCGGGTTTTGTTAAAAAACCTTATTTTTGGTTTAGGTTCCGGTTCGGATTTCGGCCTATTAGGTTTTGCACACCCCTACAGAAGATGATCATTGGCTTGATCTAACAGATTCAGAGGATGAAAGAGATGAGGTTGCTCATATGTGTCTGATGGGCAAAAAAGTTACCTATGATGGATCTGATGACGACACATCTGATGAGGTAACTGACCTAACTGAATCTGATTTCTTAAAGAAAATGGAATCCATAATGGTTGAGCTTCAAGATTTACAATTTAAGCTTAAAAAGGAAAAAGACGTTGCAAAAAAGCGTCAAACAATATTTGATCTCAACAAAGATATTGTTAGAAAAACAATGTTGATTGAATCTTTGAACAATGATGCCAGTAATTTTGAAAAACAAAAGACTTTTCTTGAAAATCAAATATATGAAGCAAATTCCAAGTTCAACTTGTGTGAACTTGAGAAGAAAGAGTTTGTTCGAAAATATAAAGATTCAAAATCTATTAACAAATCTTTGGTTTCAAAGATCAGTGGTTTGGAAGCCAAGCTTTATGCTAGAGGTCAAACTGACCAAACCATTCATCTTAGCAAACTGAAAGAATTTACTTATTTCAACGCTTATTGGGGAATTGGGTATAACAACCCACACTATTTGAAGAAATGAATTTCAAAACAACCTGCTTTATATAATTTTGATTTTCTAACAGATTCAGAGGATGAAAGAGATGAGGTTGCTCATATGTGTCTGATGGGCAAAAAAGTTACCTATGATGGATCTGATGACGACACATCTGATGAGGTAACTGACCTAACTGAATCCGATTTCTTAAAGAAAATGGAATCCATAATGGTTGAGCTTCAAGATTTACAATTTAAGCTTAAAAAGGAAAAAGACGTTGCGAAAAAGCGTCAAACAATATTTGATCTCAACAAAGATATTGTTAGAAAAACAATGTTGATTGAATCTTTGAACAATGATGCCAGTAATTTTGAAAAACAAAAGACTTTTCTTGAAAATCAAATATATGAAGCAAATTCCAAGTTCAACTTGTGTGAACTTGAGAAGAAAGAGTTTGTTCGAAAATATAAAGATTCAAAATCTATTAACAAATCTTTGGTTTCAAAGATCAGTGGTTTGGAAGCCAAGCTTTATGCTAGAGGTCAAACTGACCAAACCATTCATCTTAGCAAACTGAAAGAACTTACTTATTTCAACGCTTATTGGGGAATTGGGTATAACAACCCACACTATTTGAAGAAATGAATTTCAAAACAACCTGCTTTATATAATTTTGATTTTCTACAAGTGGCTGATAAACATCCCAAGTTGAAAGTCAGATGGACCAAGTAATCTAAAGAGGTAGAAGCTAAGGAAGATATGAATAGAAAAAACACACTCAAAATGAAACTACCATTCTGTTATGACAAACTGAATGATAGTTATCTTACTGCACAACCAAAGTTTCTTTCAAATGATTATTTTCAAACTTATTCTACTGAGGAAATGGAGGCTAAACCCGTAGAAGGAAAACTTTATGTTCCTCCACTCATCTTAGAAAGTAAAATTTCTGAGCTTAAGAATACCCTAATAGAAGAAAGAATTTTGGTTGATTTAGAACAAATTGTGTTTTCAACTGTTTTAATGAACACTGATTTAAAATCTGAGGTTAAAACTGATGATAACTCAGAATCATATAGAGTTTGTGAGAACATCTCTACTGATTCAGATGCATCTTCCTGTAAGGCTTTCATGGGAAATATCTTTTGTAATCCAAAACCATCAGATTTTGAACAAGCGCCATATCAAAAACAATGTTTAAAAGAATTTAATGATTTCATGTATCGAAAATCTTCCAAAGCATCTCAATCTTTAGATGATAATGATCTATTTGATGAAGTTGATTTCTTGAATTTTGAGGAATGATATAATGAATGTTTGGATAAGTTTGATTTTAATGCAAAACTTCAAGATCATACTAACTTTGTTGTTAATTCTGAAGAGTTATCAAGTGTATTCGAAGTTGTTGAATCATCAACTAAAGTTGATGACACAATTCCTATAAGTGCTTATTATGCTAAAGGTAAAAAAAAGAAACACTCACAAAAATGGACTAAAACTGGTAAGTCTAAGAAAAAGCAAACTCTGAATTCTCATAGTTCTAACAAGCATAAATCCTATGTTTCAGATATGGGATATAAAAGATCTGAGGTGAAGCTTAAATGAAGACCAAAGAGAGATGAAGCTTAAAAGATCTGATTGTAATAGGAATACTTATAGACGTAGTGATAGAGTTGATCAATTTGCTTCGAATAAACAAAAACTTGTACTTCCATGCAAGATTTATGCAATAAAGCAATTGATTCAATTATCTCATTCTACAATTCAGTGTCCTACTTGTGGCCGGAATGATTTTGGTGATCGTTGTTTTTCTGATAATTGGTTTATTTCATATCATATATCTTATGTTACTTGATCAAATGTTTTTAGAAAGAAAAGAGGACCCAAGTTTCGTTGGGTGCCAAAATCTGAGACTAACCAGACAGGACCCATTTACAAGTGGGTACCTAAACCTGTTGTTACTTGATTTCTCTTGTGCAGACCCGTCATATGTGGTACTTGGATTCGGGGTCTTCCAACCATATGACTGGGAGATTTTTTTGTTGTCTAATTATACAGAGAAATTTTGTGGCAATGTTCGTTTTGGGAATGACCATTTTTCACCAATGTTTGGCTATGGTGATATTGTTCAAGAGAATGTAACGATCAAGAAGGTGAGTTATGTTGAAGGACTAGGACACAATTTATTCAGCATCGGACAATTCTGCGACAAAGATCTTAGAGGTTAATTTCAAGGCCAAGAGATGTTGCGTAAAAACTGAAGACGGGAAAGAACTCTTGGTCGTCACTCGAAAGTCAAACCTCTACATAATAAATATGTCCAATGTGAAGCCTGATAATGTTGTGTGTCTACTGTTTAAAGGCTCTACGCAACAAAGTTGGTTGTGGCATAGACGACTGTCTCACCTCAATTTCAGATACATAAACAAGTTGGTGAAGGGAAATTTGGTGAAAGGTTTACCTGAGCTCAAATATGAGAAAGAACATCTATGTGATGCATGTGAGAAAAGGGAAGATGAAAAGAGCTTCGCATAAGACTAAGCCTGAACCGAATACGAGTGATCCCTTGGAGTTACTGCACATGGACGTATGTGGTCTTATGCGTACATAGAGTATAAATGGCAAGCGATATGTCTTGGTGATAGTGGATGATTACTCGCGATACACTTGTGTCAAATTTTTATGGTCAAAAGATGAGACTCCCGATGTCATCATCTCGTTCCTAAAGAGTGTCCAAGTAAACATGCAACAAATAGTGAAACTAATCAGAACAGACAATGGTACATAATTCAAAAACAAAATAGTGGAAGATTATCTCGAATCTGTCGGGATAACACATCGGTATTCTACTGCTAGAACGCCCGAATAGAATGGGGTAGTTGAAAGAATAAATCGGACTCTAGTTGAGGCTGCACGTACGATGCTTAGCCAATCCGACTTACCTCTATTCTTGTGGCCTGAGGCTGTCTCGATTGCATGTTATACGCAAAATCGCTCGATCATTCATCGTCGCTTTGGTAAAACGCCTTATGCTCTTATAAATAACAGAACACCTAGCGTTAAACATTTTAATATTTTTGGATGCAGGTGCTATGTGCTTAACGACAAGAAGAACTTGAATAAGTTCAGTTTAAAAGCTGAAAAGGGGATTTTCATCGGCTCATCTAAAACATCCGTATCATATAGAGTTTATTTGAAGAAATCAAAGATTTTTGTGGAAAGCGTCAACGTCACATTTGATGAAGCAATGGAAGTGGCTTCTGAACAAAGCAGCTCAGAGCCCGTGATAACAGGAGTTTTAGCTTCTGGACACATCAGTCCAGAACCTGTTTCTAGTGTTTCTACTTCTGATAAAGCTTTGATGTCTACTTCGCGTTTAACAGAACTAGATTTGTTGTTTGGACATTTTTATGATGAGTTTCTAGGATCTAAAATTTCTAAACCTGTTATGATTGACAATTCAGATGATTCAAGTGAACATCAACCAATCACTTCAGATGTGTCTACTGAACCTTTACCCCCAGTTCAGGAGGAAATTCAGTTAGTTCAAACAGAAACTCCATCAGTTGTAGATACAACAAATGTTGAATACCCAGAAGTTGCACAATCAGTTGGGTATGTCGAATTGCCTATTCAACAATCAACAAGTGGTCAGCCAATTAAAACTTCTGCACTTGTAACGTCAATTGAACCTGACTACACAAGAAATGGCAAAGATCACATGTTTCAAGAATCACGTCAAAGACTGAATTCTATTGAAGACATGTTGATTTCAGAGAAAGAGATTGCATCTTCTGAGCTGAACAAGAAGACCGAATTGGATAAATCTTTTTATTAAATGATCTTGATCCAAAGGGGGAGATTGTTAGACCACAGTCTCATTGGATTCCAGATCATCCAAACTGAAGATCGTAATCTGAAGCTAAAGCCGAAAAGTCGACTCTCGATATTAAAGTCTATGTCTATTTGTAATAAATGTCAATGTAATTGTTTGTTTATTGTTCTAGTTAACTTAGTTTAAATATCTAATTCTATTAGATATTAGACTTAGTTAGTTTCTAGTTTCATATATTAGTTTTAGTTATAATGTAGTTTGTTAGTTAATATCTAGATATTATTCTAGATATTATTGCAAGTTGTAGGAAGTGTGTAAGACACACTTTAGATTAGTTGTTGTATCTCTAAACTCTCTCAACACATCAGATCACACACAAACACACACATCAAAGTGTAAAAGAGAGAAAACATTGAGAACACATTCAAGCTTAATCACTCAACCTTGTAATCGTTTCTATATTCAATACAGGTTGGTAATCGTTATTGTGTTGTTATTCTATAAACTTGATAAGTATTGTTGGACCGACAATTGGTATCAGAACCTGATTAAGATCAAATCAAGTTTTAAAAGAAAACGTCTCTGTGTTCTGTGTGAAAATCATTTTCGAGATTTAAACTGTTTTAGGTGTTAGAATCGATCAGATTGTGATCGATTTACATGCTATATCGAGTTGTATGTGTTTAATTTCACTTTAAAGCTTATATCGAGTTCATATTTGTGATTTTTGTGAGTGAACTGTCGAGTGAAGAAGGTCACTGTGCGATCAAAATAATCTTCAAAAAGTGTATTTTAGTGAGATCGAGTGCTCATAATCTGTTCTAGAAGTGTTTCTAGACATAAGGATAGTGTTTGTTATTGCTAATCGTTACAGGAACAACTTTTAGACAAATTTTCGAAGTTCAGGACGAATAAAGCGCAAAGCAGAGGAAGAACGAAACGCAAAGTCTAACTTTGCGCTCCTCAAAGCAAACGCAAAGTCTCACTTTGCGCGTCCCAAAGCAATCGCAAAGTCTCACTTTGCGCGTCTCAAAGCAATCGCAAAGCTCACTTTGTGGTTCGAACATCAAACGCATACCTTACTTCACGGGTCCTCAAGCACCCGCAAAGCACACTTCTCGGTTCCCAAGTGACCCGCAAAGCTCTACTTCTCGGCTCCCAAAGCACCCGCAAACCTCAAATTTGCGCGTCCAACTAGACCCGCAAACCTCAACCTTGCGCTTCCCACTAGACCCGCAAACCTCATTTTGCGCGTCCCATTAGAAACGCAAACCTCAGTTTGCGCACCCCATTTGACACGCAAACCTTGAAACGCAAAGTTCTATCGTCTAGTAGTGTTAATTGTAATAAGACTTCGCTTACTAAAGATGTTGTGATTGCTGAAATTGCTGTTTTGAATCCAAAACTTGTTGTTTCTCGTAAACAATATACAATGAAGCAATTATTTCAGTTATCTTTATCTGCTGGAAAGTCCTCTATCTATAATAAACATGTTTCTATTACTTGTCAAGATTCTGGAGATTGGTTTGGAAATTACCATGTGCATTCATCTCATACCAACTCTCATGCTTTTAAAAAGAATAAAGGATCCAATTTGAAATGGATACCAAAATCTTGTGCTAACACAGCAGGACCCAAATTCCAATGGGTACCTAAGGCGAAATCTGTGTTGCAGGCACACAAAGCTTAAAGAGAAAGTGACTTCTGATTATGTACAGATCAGGACTCGTTCTTCAAAGTCAAAATAGGTTTTTGGATAATGCAGTTCAAAACCCGAACATCAAAGTCAAAATAGGCTTTTGAACAAATCAGTTCAAGACCCGCACTTCGATAATCAAAGTGAATATTCCAAAGTTGTCATATAAATATCTAAATTTCCAATTTCTCTTATGCAGACTTGTCATACATGGTTCTTGGACAGCGGATGTTCAAAGCACATGACAGGGCAAAAAGAGATACTGTCCAACTTTAAAGACAAATTTTGTGGAACAGTAAGATTCGGAAACGACCAGTTTTCTCCAATCATGGGATACGGTGATGTACAACATGACAAAGTCACTATCAAGAAGGTGAGCTATGTAGAAGGCTTAGGACACAACTTGTTCAGTATAGGCCAGTTCTGTGACAAAGACTTAGAGGTCAACTTCAAAGCCAAGAGTTGTTCTGTTCGCAATGAAGAAGGCGAAGAACTCTTGGTCGGTACACGAGAAACAGACCTCTACACAATCAACTTATCAGATGTCCAGAATGGCAAACAAGTTTGTCTACTATCGAAAGCTTCGATGCAACAAAGTTGGTTATGGCATCGATGTCTTTCGCACCTCAACTTTCGGTACATCAACGATCTGGTCAATGGAAAGCTCGTCAAAGGACTTCCAGAGCTGAAATATGAAAGAGAACATCTATGCGCAACTTGTGAAAAGGGGAAGATGAAGAGGGCACCTCATAAACCGAAGCCTGAACCAAGTACAAAAGCTCCTTTAGAGTTATTGCATATGGATCTATGCGGTCCAATGCGCACTCAAAGCTTAGGTGGCAAGAAGTACATACTCGTGATCGTGGACGACTATTCGCGATACACATGGGTCAAGTTTCTTCGTTCAAAGGATGAGACACCTGATGTTCTCATTACGTTCCTGAAAACGACCCAGGTGAATCTGCAGAAACCAGTCAAGTTTCTACGAACAGATAACGGCACAGAGTTCAAAAACAACAAAGTTGAAGAATATCTCGAATCTGTCGGGATTTCACATCAATACTCTGCTGCTCGTACGCCTCAACAAAATGGAGTGGTTGAAAGAAGAAATCGAACTCTAGTCGAGGCTGGTCGTACTATGCTAAGTCATTCCAACTTACCTCTATTTTTGTGGGCAGAAGCTGTTTCGACCGCGTGCTACACACAGAATCGATCCATGATTCATCGAAGGTTCAAGAAGACTCCTTACGCGTTAATCAACAATAGAACACCTACAATCAAATATTTCCATATATTTGGATGTAAGTGTTTCGTATTAAACGATAGGAAGAAACTCAACAAATTCAGCGCTAAGGCAGATGAACGAATCTTCATTGGATATTCCTCGACTTCAACTGCATATCGTGTCTATCTAAAGAAGACAAAGACGGTGATTGAAAGCGCCAACGTCACCTTTGATGAAGAAATGGCTTCCGAACAACAACGTTCAGAACCCGCAATAACAGGAATACTAGCTTCTGGGCAACTCAGTCCAGGACCTATGTCTCAACAGAACAAATCAGATGAACCATCAACTTCTACTAACCATTTATCTGATTTAGATTTATTATTTGAATTGTTTTATGATGAATATCTCGGATCAAATGTAAAGAAATCTGTTGTGGTTGACGGGATGGAAGACTTAACGTCTACTCATCCAACCAGTTCAGATGTTCCAATTGAATCAAATGCCCCGATTCAACAAGAGATAACAATTCAAATGCCGACTCCAACAGTTGAAGAAGTGACAAATCAGAACGAGACAGAAGTAGCTAAAACAGTAGGATGTTCTGTACAGATCAATCTACAGCCAGAACAAGCTGTACCTGCTGAGCCTTCTGAACCTGCCACTTCAACTGAAATCACTCCTCATGAACAAACCGAAGAAGGTACAAGTAGATTTATAGATGACACAATTGACATACATTCATATAATCCATTGCCTCATGAACATAAATGGACCAAAGAGCATCCGATAAGCCAGATAATTGGCGATCCATGAAAACCGGTGCAAACTAGGTCAGCATCAATGAACCTGTGCATGCATGACTCCTTTCTAAGCAAGTTCGAGCCAACACGCGTATCGGAAGCACTTGCAGATCCAGAATGGGTGATCTCAATGCAAGAAGAGCTGAATCAGTTCGATGCACTTAAAGTCTGGAGACTCGTACCGAAGCCTAAAGGTAAAACCATTATAGGTACGAAAGTGGATCTTCAAAATTAAGAAAGACGAAGCTGGTACCGTCATCCGGAACAAGGCAAGACTAGTAGCCAAAGGATACAGACAAGAGGAAGGAATAGACTATGACGAAACATATGCTCCTGTGGCGCGATTAGAGGCAATCAGAATGTTTTTAGCCTACGCAGCCCACAAAAACTTCACGGTCTTTCAAATGGACGTGAAGACAGCATTCCTCAATGGAATTCTGAAGGAGGAAGTCTACGTCTCTCAGCCAGAGGGTTTTGTCAATCAAGAGAAGCCGAATCACGTCTACATTCTTGACAAAGCACTCTACGGTCTGAAACAAGCACCTCGAGCCTGGTATGATGTCCTTTCCACTTTTCTAGTTAAGTCTGGGTTTTCCAAAGGTACGGTGGATACCACTTTGTTTATTAAAAAGGAAAAAGGCGATATCATTTTAATTCAAATCTATGTAGATGATATTATCTTTGGTTCTACAAATACTAAGTACTGTAAGAACTTCGCAAACCTTATGGTGTCTAGATTTCAAATGAACTTGATGGGAGAGATGAATTTCTTTCTCGGATTGCAAGTCAAACAGTTTTGTACGGGTATCTTTATCAATCAATCAAAGTACATTAGGGATATTCTTCGGAAGTTCCAAATGGAAAATTCAAAACCGATTGGTACCCCAATGGCACCAGGTACTAAGATTGGCAGCGATCCTTCGGGAAAGGCTGTTGATATTAGGACTTATCGAGGGATGATAGGTTCTTTAATGTATCTTACGTCGAGTAGGCCAGATATAATGTTTTCAACATGCTTATGTGCAAGATATCAGGCCAATCCTAAAGAAATCCATTTGTCTGCTGTAAAACGCATTTTCAGGTATCTGAAGGGCACTGCAGATCTCGGTCTGTGGTATCCTAAAGATACTAGTTTTGAACTAACAACCTACACAAATGCAGATCATGCAGGTTGTATGTTAGACAGGAAGAGCACGTCAGGACATGTGCAGTTCCTCGGTGACAAATTAGTAAGTTGGGGATCAAAGAAGCAACTTTGTGTTTCAACTTCTACGACCGAAGCAAAATATGTAGCTGCTGCTAGCTGCTGTTCTCAGGTCTTATGGATGCGAACTCAATTGCGCGACTACGGTTTCCACTTCAACAAGATCCCGATCTACTGTGACTCCAAGAGCGCCATCGCAATAACAGCGAATCCTGTTCAGCACACGAAGACAAAGCACATGTCAGGTATCACTTTATTAAAGATCATGTTGAAAAAGGAACAATTGAACTTTTCTTTGTAAAGACTGATTATCAACTTGCCGATTTGTTCACCAAACCCTTAGATGAAAAGAGGTTCAACTTTCTTGTCTCTAAGCTTGGTATGCTAAATCTTAAGATATAATCGGTAATTACCTAACAAAGTTTTCTATTGTATACTTTTTCATCATTTCTTCATTCTTAACTCTGATTGATATCTGTCATTCTATCAAAATGTTCATGATCCAAAGGGGAGAATGAGAAGAAATTGACATCTGGTCAATATTACTTCGAGGAGGAGCTCATAAAATGTTGCATGTACCTTTTAATGCCAATTTTTTTTGTAATGCAAGATTTTAGGGGGAGTTATTCAAGTCAAAAAGGGAGTACGGATATGACTTCTGATTACTTCTGATCAGAACTCGTACTTTAAAAGTTTTACTGCTTTTTGTCTTTTCAATATAAGTGAATAATTATTACTTTGACTTGACATTAGACTTTTGCAGAATTTTTGAGAGAAGCTTACAAGTTCATATGTTTATGACTTTATGCTTAGCTTCATGAGATGAAAGATCACTCGTTAAGGTATAAACCTTTATCTTCATCTCACATATGGTTGAAAGAAGGACAACTTTCAATCATAAGAAAACATTGTTTTTTTAATGTTCAAAACACTTCCCGATTTTTCATCACATTTTATATTTTGGGAGTGTATTTTAAATGTTTTCATGATCTAAATTGTGCTTTAACTGAAATAGTTAAACCAATCTGAGCATCACGTGCATCATAGGAAAACAAGAATCATTGTGCTAGGACTTAACACAACTTCAATGAAAACACCTTAACCAGTTATTTCTACCCACGAAGTTAATCCTTAGTGTTTGAGTGTGCAAGCGAAAAGAAATGAGTGTGATTAGAGAAAGCAAAAAGTTTAAAAGAAAGAGTGTGTAAGAACAGAGTTAAAAGAATATCACAACTCTGCACCAACTTTTTCTGAGCCGGGTAGCCACAATTCTAGTGATTCACAATTCTTTGGTGATCATTATTGAAACAGGCAACTAACCCATGCCAACTCTTGATCAAACCTCACCATCTACTCATTTTCTTCTCAAAAAGAAAATGTTTCATTTTCAAAGGGGATGCAGCACATATGCTATCTGATTTTCATTTAGAAAATCTAGATATTGAAAAGAAGGAAGTCTGCCCTACCTTCGCACTTCAATCATGCACATTGAGTCTGTGTTTAACTTACTGTTGTCTCAGTGGTTTACACAATTTTGAGCCAATAAGCAATCATCCGTGCTTAATTCTTTCAAACACAAGCACGAACACACAAGGAATTAGTTTCTTTGTCATAACGTTTATATAAATTACCTTTGTGGTGTTTCGATGATTAGATGGAAGCCCTGGGGGAGTCAACATCAAAACAGCTCCTTTCCAATGTGTATTCGTTACACTCAGTGACTTAGTGTTACTTACAGGCATGATAACTGATTCATTAGTTGATTTAAGGTGTTAAATATCTAATTTGTCTGGATTTGCAAAGATCTGGATGAATCTCTTATGAATTGACGAATCAGGGGCTCTAACCGCAAGATTGACATTTCTTACAACAAATTTTGATGAAGTCGTTGCACTTAACATCAAAAAGGGGGAGAATGACTACACAAGAAATGGCAAAGATCACATGTTTCAAGAATCACGTCAAAGACTGAATTCTATTGAAGACATGTTGATTTCAGAGAAAGAGATTGCATCTTCTGAGCTGAACAAGAAGACTGAATTGGATAAATCTTTTTATTAAATGATCTTGATCCAAAGGGGGAGATTGTTAGACCACAGTCTCATTGGATTCCAGATCATCCAAACTGAAGATCGTAATCTGAAGCTAAAGCCGAAAAGTCGACTCTCGATATTAAAGTCTATGTCTATTTGTAATAAATGTCAATGTAATTGTTTGTTTATTGTTCTAGTTAACTTAGTTTAAATATCTAATTCTATTAGATATTAGACTTAGTTAGTTTCTAGTTTCATATATTAGTTTTAGTTATAATGTAGTTTGTTAGTTAATATCTAGATATTATTCTAGATATTATTGCAAGTTGTAGGAAGTGTGTAAGACACACTTTAGATTAGTTGTTGTATCTCTAAACTCTCTCAACACATCAGATCACACACAAACACACACATCAAAGTGTAAAAGAGAGAAAACATTGAGAACACATTCAAGCTTAATCATTCAACCTTGTAATCGTTTCTATATTCAATACAGGTTGGTAATCGTTATTGTGTTGTTATTCTATAAACTTGATAAGTATTGTTGGACCGACAGAACCTCAAGATGAAGGTTAATTGGATGATCAACATGATCAATCTATCTATGTTCCGCTCCCTCACGTTAACAAGTGAACCAAAGAGCACCTGGTACATCAAATTATCGGAGATCCTTCGAAACCGGTGCAAACTAGGTCTGCAACAGCAAATGAGTGCTTGTATGATTCTATCTTGAGCAAGATAGAGCCAACTCGCGTATCTGAAGCTCCTAATTTGATATCAGCCATGCAAGAAGAACTCAATCAGTTTGAAGCACTGAAAGTATGGCGACTCGTGCCAATACCTGAAAGAAAAGCAATCATTTGCACTAAATGGGTATTCAAAAGCAAGAAAGATGAAGATGGTGTAGTTGTCCGTAACAATGCTTGACTTGTAGCTAAAGGATACCGGCAAGAGGAAGGCATATATTACGATGAGACATATGCTCCAGTTGCACGCATTGAGGCGATTCAAATGTTTCTGGCGTATGTTGCACACAAGAACTTTACTGTCTATCAGATGGACGTGAAAACGACTTTTCTGAATGGCATCTTGAAGGAGAAAGTGTATTTTTCTCAACCAGAAGGGTTTGTCAGTGCTGAGAAGGCAGAGAAGCCAGATCATGTCTACATTCTCGACAAAGCCCTTTATGGATTAAAACAAGCCCCTTGCGCCTGGTACGATATTCTTTCAAAGTTTCTAGTCAAGGCAGGGTTTTCGAAAGGTAAGATCGACACTACTCTCTTTATTAAGAAAGAAAAATACGATATTATTCTCATTCAAATTTATGTTGATGACATAATGTTTAGGTCAACAAACCCTAAGTACTGTAAGAATTTTTCTGCCTTAATGGTGTCATGTTTTCAGATGAGTATGATGGGAGAGTTGAATTTCTTTCTCGGATTACAAGTCAGAAAATTTTCCACGAATATTTTTATAAATCAAGCTAAGTACGTTTGTGACATTTTAAAGAAATTAAAAATGGAAAATTGTACACCCATTAGCACTCCGATGGCACAAGGGACTAAGATCGGAGCTGATCTAATTGGGAAAGTTGTTGATCAAAAGACCTATCAAGGTATGATTCGTTCCTTAATGTACTTAATGACAAGTCGAGCTGATATTATGTTCTCGACATGTTTGTGTGCGAGATATCAGGCCAAGCCCAAAGAGTCTCATCTTTCGGCTGTGAAAAGAATTTTTAGAAGGGCACCGCAGATCTTGGTTTATGCTATCCTAAAGATACAAGATTCGAACAGACAACATATTCAGATGCAGATCATGCGGGTTGCATGTTAGACAGGACAAGTACATCGAGTTACATATAATTTTTGGGAGATATGCTCTTCAGCTGGGCATCGAAGAAACAACCTTGTGTATCCACTTCAACCGCGAAAACAGAATATGTAGCTGCTGCAAGCTACTGTTCTCAAGTGTTGTGGATGCGGACACAACTTCGAGACTATGGATTCCAATTTAACAAGATTCTGATATATTGTGATTTGAAGAGCGCAATCGCTATATCTGCTAATCCTGTCCAACATACTAAAACAAAACACATAGACGTGAGATATCACTTTATCAAAGACTATGTTGAAAAAGGTACGATCGAGTTGTACTTTGTAAACATGGATTATCAACTTGTTGACCTTTTCACTAAGCCATTATATGAAAAGAGATTTAATTTTCTGATTTCAAAATTAGGCATGCTGAATCTTAAAACATGATTTTTACATAATCCGTTTTTGCATTGTACAGTTTGGTTTATAATTTTCTTCATGTCATTACTTTTATTTCTGAAAGATATCTACACTGAAGGTTTGCTCATGATTTCAGGGGAAGTGAGTACCAAGAACAGATGATCATATTTCAAGGGGGAGTTAGAATGCGTTAGATACTTTGCATATGATTTGTACTGACATATTTTTCTGAATGCATATTTTTGGGGGGAGTTAATAACTTATGATCAATTCAGATCAAGACTCGTTTTTCAATGTTTTAGAATAAGGCTTTGTTATTATTGACGACTTTTTGACTTTGTGCAGTTTTTGAGGGGGAGCTTACAAGATTGTATTCAATCAATCATGACTTTGAGGCGAAGCAATGAGATTTAAGCTGAACGTAAGTATTTTCTAATCTTAATCTCAAATTGTTTGAAAGAAGAACAATTTTCAGACATGAAAACATGTTTGTAAATTTTAAACCACTTCTCGGTTCTCAAAAGATTTTATGAATTTAGAAGTATGATTTTAAATGTTTTCATACATGAGCGTTATTGATTAACCGACCGTGTGTTTCTAAAGATTAATACTTGTGTATTATCTTTCCAATATACTGTCAAGTATTCATACACACCGGTTTAGTATTTCTTATTGATTTTGTTATTACCATGTCTCATATTGAAACAATTTTCGATGGTAATACACCCCGTTTGAATTTCAATGTTGTTGAGCATCATATTCATTCAACCATAAGCGATTCTTTCATGAATGTTTATATTTGTTCATATAGACAAATTCTAATTCTTTCACGACCTAAGCTTTTCATGTTTATCATTCATATTTGATCTTTCCGATACATTGTCAGATTCTCAAACAAGTCTTTCTAATTCATTTCATTCATTCAATATCCTTGTTGTGAGAAATCTTCAAAGTTCAAAATGCTCAAATAATCATGATATTTTTGTGGATCATACATTCACTGACAGTGTAATTCATTTTATGAGATTCTTCATTGTTCAAGTTAAACTATTGAATAACACTATTCTTTTAGGACAAATTCCATGGGATCAATGTGTGAGACTTAAGAACTTCTATGGATTCATGTTAACCAGTATTTCCTACCCAAGAAGTTATCCTTGAGTGATCGAGAGGTGAGGGGTTATACATCAAAGAGCGGGGGAGATAACTCAAACGGTTGAGTTTTTCTCGTTGTGCTGAGCGGTAAAATGTAAAAGAGAGTTCGGTTAGAAGTGAGGAAAATGATAAAAAAAAAGAGGGTGTGAGAACAGAGTTAAAAGAATATGAGAACTCTACACCAACTACTTTCTGAGTCGGGCAGCCACATCACTGATTGTTTCACAATTCTTTCATGAACATCATTGAAACAGGCAGTGAGCCCATGCCAACTCTTGACTTAACCCCACCAGTCATTTCTTTCTCAACAAAGAAATGTTTCATGTTTTCTGGGGATGCACCACATATGCTATCTGATCTTCACTCGGAAGATTTGGAAATTGAAAAGAAGGAAGTTTGCCCCACCTTTGCACTTCGATCATGCACATTGAGTCGTGGAAAACTTGTTGTGTCTCAACAGTTTACACAAATTTGAGCCTGATAAAGCACAAAATGTTTAATTTTTTCCTACACAAACACGTACACACAGAAAATTTGTTTTTCTGTTAGAACATTCGTAGAATTACCTTGTGTTTTTCGATGATTGAATGGAAGTCCTGGGGAGTGATCATCAATAAAACTCCTTGTACAGTACACCCGTTGTACTAAGCGGCTTCGTGCTACTTACAGACATTTTTAACTGTTTCATTTATTGATTCAGGGTTACACTCAATTATGAGTTTGAAAAGATTCATAATCATTATGAATTGAAAGATGGTTCAGATATTCAATGAGAAAAGATCAGATGAGGATATTGGTCAGAAATTGAAATAGTGCTTTTTCTTGTAAAGTTTTGATGATGCTAGTGCTCGCATTCATCAAAAAGGGAAAGTATAGAATGAAAAAGCAATTTATGGGAGAAGGTATCAAGAAATAATAGTTTGTGAAGATTCAGTTTCAAGGTTGGGGGAGAAAATCAAGAATGAAAAAACAGTTTTGAAGAAAGATCAAGAAAGTAAATGGGAGATGATAGTGAGAAAGAATTATGTGGGAAAAGATAAAGAATGAAAAAGCAATTTCTGAGCGTGACAAGAGATAGATAAAGCAGTTTCAAAGAACGAAAGATAGTTCAAATTACATTGATTCAAATATTTTTGAAAGATCATTTAAGATTATAGAAATTTTCTTTGAAGATTGTTTGAAAAAGAAAGTGAGCTAAAGCTGAAGATAATTTCTTTTCTGAAAAACGAATTTCAATCACAAATCTCATATGTCATTGATATGGACTTTACAGACTACAACATCTCTCTCTACTTTCTCTCTCTAAGATGTACAATATAATTATGCAATACACACACAATTAAGCTCTCTACTCTAGATTACACAGAAGACAACTATTTATACCAAGGACAAACAAGGAAACAAACACACTAAACTAACAAGGCTTGACTTAGTTGACTTTGACTTTCCACTTGATGACTTTGACTTTGCATTCTTGAAGGCTTTGACTTGGGCTTTTGACTTTCAATCTAGATGATCTTGAAGACAACAATTTATGCTCTAACATTCTCCCCCTTTGGATTCAAGATCATCTTCAAAACGATAAGCTGGTCATCTCCCCCTTTGTGAAACATGTATTCAAATCAAATTCTCCTCCTTTTTAATTCAAGAACATTCTCCCCTATACCATTATCAAATATAAGCCTTCAAACTCCCCTTTTGGAATCAAAATGAATTTCAGCATCAAAGAAAAATCTATTTCTTTATGAAAATTCTTCAGATTACAGTATTATCCCCAAAAGTCTGTGAATGTTCTCTTCAAGAACATTTAACGATCTCCCCAAAGGTGTATAGAAACCTCTTTCAGACTTAGAAAAAGAAATTATCTTCAGATTTAGCTCACTTCGCTTCAACAAATAATCTTCAAAGAAAATTTCAGTAAACTTTAGCAAACTTTCAGAATTCTTGAACTTTATCTTTTATTCTGAATATTTTCCCACATATATCTAGAACTAAACTTTCAAACTCTGTCATTTCTTGATTACTTTCTCCAAAAATTCTTTGTCATTTTTTGAATGTCTCCCCCTTTTTTGATGATGTAGAGCATATAAATCATCAAAAACTTCAAGAAATGTCATGTACCCAAATTCTGACCATGATCTTTCCAAATAACTTTCTAAACATCCGTCAACTCATAAAATTATTCATCCGAATCTTTTCAAATTCAGACAAATAAGAATGTAACCCTGAATCAACAAATGAATAATTTAGAAATGCCTTTAAGCAGCACGAAGCTACTTAGTACAACAGATGTATTGTACAAGGAGTTTTATTGATGTTCACTCCCCAGGTCTTCCATTCAATCATCGAATAACACAAGATAATTCTATGAAAGTTCTAACCGAAAAACAAATTTTTTGTGTGTACGTGCTTGTGTATGAAAGAATTTAAACATTTTGTACTATATTAGGATCAAAATGTGTAAACCATTGAGACAACAATAGTAATACACGGACTCAAATGTGCATGATCGAACTGCAAAGGTGGGACATACTTCCTTCTTTTTCAATATCCACATCTTCCAAATGAAGATGGGATAGCATATGTGTTGCGTTCCCAAGAAAATATGAAACATCTTTTTGTTGAGAAAAATATGAGTAGCAAGTGGGGTTTAATTCAAGAGTTGGCATGGGCTAGTGCCTGTTTCAATGATGGTCACCAAAGAATGTGAACCAACAGTAGATGTGGCTGCCCGGCTCAGAAAAAGTTAGTGTAGACTTTTCATATTCTTTTAACTCTGTTCTCACACCTTCTTTCTTTTGAACATATAAGCTCACTTCTAACCAACCTCTCTTTTAATTTTACCTCATCACCCACCCACACTCAGATATTGACCCCTCGCCTCTCGATCACTCAGGATAACTTCTTGGGTAGGAAACACCGGTTATCATGAATTCATAGAAGTTCTGTTAAGTTCTCATACTAATCCTGTGAGTTTGTCCTAAAGGCATAATGTTGCTCAATTATTTAACTTTAACAGTTAAAACACGATAGGACGAAGTACAATGTCAGATTTATGTATGCTCATTAAGATAATCATGAAGATTTGAGCATTTTAAAAACATGGAAGATTTTCTCAAAACAAGGAAATTGAACGAACAAAGTGAAATCAATAGATATGTTTTGAGAATCTGACAATGTATGGAAAAGATCAAATACGAATGAATTATCAATAGAAGCTTAGGTCATGAAAAATTGGATGTTGTCTATATGAACAAGTATAGACACGTCTTTAAAGAATCGCTTTGAATGAATTAACGCTCAACAAACATTGAATGTACAAAAGGAATGTCTTACCATCGAAAAAGTGTGTCATTCTGAGACATGGTAATAACATAGTCAATAAAAGTATTAAACCGGTGTGTATGAATACTTGACAGTATATGGAAAAGGTAATACACAAGTATTTATCTTTGGAAACACACGACTAGTTAATCATGAAAGCACATAAAATGAAAACATTTAAAATCACACTTCTGAATTCATGAAACCTTTTTAAGAATCGAGAAGTGGTTTGAACTTTTAAGCAAATATGTTTTCATGTCTGAAAGTCATCCATCTTTCAAACACATATGAGATGAAGGTTAGAATAATCCTTACGCACAACTTAAATCTCATAAAGTCAGCCTCAAAGTCATGATTGATATGATCATGTAAGCTACCCCTCAAAATCTGCATACAGTCAAAAATTCGTCAAAGTACCAAAGTCTTATTGAAAGCAAAATAATAACATTTATTGAAATTAAAGACTTGAAAAGCGAATTCAAACTTTTTACAGTACGAGTTCTAAACTGAATGTTTAGAAGTCAATTTTCCTTACTCCCCCTGAAATGATGCATTCATAAAACATATCAGTACATATCAAATGCAACAATTCTCTAACTCCCCCTAGAAAGTAGATAACCTAATCTTTGTCTCACCCCCCCTGAAATTATTAGCAAACCTTCAATGCAGATATCATGTAGACAAAAGAATAAAGAAATGAAGAAAAATAATAAATCAAACTGTACGAGGTAAATACGGATTATGTTTTAAGATTCAACATACTTAATTTCGAAATGAGAAAATTAAATCTCTTTTCGTCCAAAGGTTTAGTGAATAAATCAGCAAGTTGATAATCCGTGTTTACAAAGTAAAGTTAAATTGTACCTTTTTCGACATTATCCTTGATTAAGTGATACCGCACGTCTAATGTGCTTTGTTTTCATGTGCTGAACAGGATTAGCAGATATCGCGATGGCACTCTTCGAATCACAATATATAGGAATTTTGTTGAAGTGGAATCCATAGTCTCGAAGTTGTGTCCTCATCCACAACACTTGATAGCAGCAACTTGCAACAACTACATACTCTGCTTAAACAGTTGATGTGGAAACATATAGTTGTTTCTTTGACGCTCAGCTAACGAGCTTGTCTCCCAGAAATTGAATGTGACCCAATGTGCTTTTCCTATTGAACATACAACCTGCATGATCTGCGTCTGAATACGCTGTTATCTCAAAACTAGTATCTTTAGGATACCACAAACCAAGGTCTGCAGTCCCCTTCAGATATCTAAATATGCGCTTTATCGCCGAGAGATGGGATTCTTTAGGCGAAGATTGATATCGAGCACATAAACATGTAGAGAACATAATATTCGGTCTACTAGCCGTTAAGTACATTAAAGAACTGATCATTCCTCTATAGGTTCTAAGATCAACAACTTTACTCGAAAGATCAGCTCCAATCTTAGTTTCGGTGCCATCGGGGTTGAAATAGGAGTACAATTTTCCATTTTAAATTTCTTCAAAATATCATAAATGTACTTTGATTGGTTTATAAAAATCCCCGTAGAAAATTGTCTAACTTGTAATCCGAGAAAGAAATTCATCTCTCCCATCATACTCATTTGAAATCTTGACACCATTAGAGCAGAAAAGTTCTTACAATACTTTGGGTTTCTTGAATCGAAATTTATGTCATCGACATATATTTTAATAAGAATGATATCAACTTTTTCCTATTTGATAAAGAGAGTGATATCAATCTTACCTTTTGAGAAGCCTGATTTGACTAAAAACTTGGAAAGAACATCGTACCAGGCTCGAGGAGCTTGCTTTAAGCCATAGAGGGCCTTGTCAAGGATATAGACATGATCTGGTTTTTCCGCATTGACAAAACCTTCTGGCTGTGAGACATATATCTCCTCCTTCAATATGCCATTTAGAAAGGCAGTATTCACATCCATTTGGTAGACGGTGAAGTTTCTGTGTGCAACGTAAGCAAGAAACATCCGAATTGCCTCTATATGGGCAACTGGAGTGTATGTCTCGTCGTAGTCTATTCCCTCCTCTTGTCGGTATCCCTTTGCTACAAGTCGAGCTTTATTTCTGACCACGATACCGTCCTCATCTTTCTTGTTTTTGAATACCCACTTCGTGCCTATAATAGTTTTTCCTTCCGGTCGAGGCAAGAGTCTATAGACTTTGAGCGCTTCAAATTGGTTGATTTCTTCTTGCATAGCTGTTATCCAGTCTGGATCTGCTATAGCTTCAGACACTCTGGTAGGCTCTATCTTGCTCAGAAAGGAATCAAACATGCACTCATTTGCAGTAGCAAACCTAGTTTGCATTGGCTTTGACGAATCTCCAATAATTTGATGAACCGGGTGCTCTTTGTTCCACTTGTTGATGTGAGGGAGTGGATTAGATTTAGACTGATCATGTTGATTATCTAAGTATCCATTTTCTTCTTGTTGGGGTTCAGTTGAAGTGGTAGGTGCCGAAGCTTCAGTTGGTGAGACAATTGTTGTCTGTTGGATAAGCACTGCCGTACATCCAACTAAATGTGATACTTCTGGATCTTCACCCTCTTATGTAACTTCAATTGATTGATTAGGTATTTAAATTTGAGTTTCAGTCTGAATCGGGGAGACTGGTTCAATTGATACATCTAAAGTGATTGGTTGCTTACCACATGAATCTTTCGATCTGTCAATCACAATAGATTTAGACACTTTAGATCCGAGAAACTCATCATAGAAATATTCAAATAATAAATCCAAATCTTTTAAATGCGATGTAGAAGTAGAAGCATTATCAGAATTAGAAACTTTAGAGATAGGTTCTAGACTAATTTGTCAGAAGCTAATACTTCTGTTATAACGGGTTCTAAACTGATGTGCTCAGAAGCTATCTCCATCGCTTCATCAAATTTAACATTGATGCTTTCCACAACGATCTTTGAGTTATTTAGGTAAACTATGTATGATGCTGATGTTAAAGAGTAACCAATGAAGATCTCTTCTTCAGCTTTAGGACTGAACTTATTCAAGCTCTCCTTACCATTCAGCACATATCACTTGCACACAAAAGTGTGAAAGTGTTTAATGCTTGGTGTTATTTTATTAATCAAAGCATAAGGCGTTTTACCAAAGCGACGATGGATGATAGATCTGTTTTGTGTATAACACGCAGTAGATACAACTTCTGCCCAAAAGAATAGAGGTAAGTCTGACTGGCTGAGTATCGTACGTGCAACCTCAACTAAGGTTTTGTTTCGTCTTTCAACTACCTCATTTTGTTCTGGCTTTCTAGCATCAGAAAATTGATGTGTTATCCCGACAGATTCGAGATAATCTTCAACAGTCTTATTCTTGAATTCTGTGCCATTATCTATTCTGATCAGCTTGACTGTCTTCTGCATGTTCACTTGGACAGTCTTGAGAAATGAGATAATGATTTCTGGAGTCTCGTCTTTTGATCTCAAAAACTTAACCCAAGTGTATCTGGAATAATCATCCACAGTCACTAGGACGTACTTGCATCCCGGTCCTCTAGCATTTTCATGAACCTCTTGTCGCGCTTATCCATCGCAGAGTTAATCATTTGCATGATGCTAGCTATCATGATCGGTTAAAGATTCACTTCTTGAATAACCGGATTCCCGGTCTCTAGGTTCACTCGAGGAACCACATCCACAATTCCCTTCCAAACTAATCAATTCCCCATTTCTCTTTGTATTTAAAGACTCACACAACCTACATACTCTAACCTTGACAATCCGACATTCATCATCCATGCCAATACCATATTTTTTTAGTCCAACAAACTCCATATGTAAAAAGATATGTAAACATGAACTTATTGTGTACGTAAAGTAGTATGAAGAAATAACAAGTAATTCATAACTAATAATCATATCCATAAATAATCTAAACAAATATTAATTTATCATTAATACAAATTTATAAGTTAGAAATGAATGATATTGATGGCTAATCAATGTTATTTACTATCTCTAATGATTTAAATATAATCTAAGTTTTTGAATTAACAATATGAATGTTACAAATTCATCTGATTAACACAAATGTACAAACATCTATTGAGATAGTAACAAATTATTCAGGGCTAATCAATTATATAAATAATATACAAAAAAAATAATAATTTAAGACTATTCATTTGTAAATGACTGGACCTCCCTTAAGATTTTGACATTGCCGATAAAAATTTGTTTTTTATGGGCTCGCTTCAATAACATTCGTTTCTTCATTAATATATATTTATTATGTGGATATATTGTTTTGCATCAAATAGAGGTTTTTGGTTTGTTATCAACTTTGAAGGGAATTCGGTCTTTTTTAGGTGTAGGTGTAAAAAGTATATCCAAGATGTATTCTTACTCATTTTGAGGCTCTGATATTTGGAAGTTAACAAGAAAGAAAATAAGTAATCCTTCATAAACTTACTTTTTCCTTTTGGATTTCAATATGACTATTGCATAGAAATTGATAGACCGAGCAAAAAAAGCAAACCATCCTAGTACACTCTATAAAACCTCCACCTCTATCACCATCAACTAAAATGACGCACAAGGAGTTCAATTTCAATCAACCCTAAGGTTTTTACTAAAAGAAGAAGAAGACACTCAAAGACCAATCATCCGTAAACTTACCTTTTCCATTTGAAATTCAATATGACTTGTGGGTAGAAGTTGATAAACCATGCACAAAAAGTAATCCATCCCAATTAACTCGTTAAAACCTCCATCTTCTTGATATCCATGACCCCATCGCCTGAAAACGCACAAAAAAATTAGACGAATAGATGATAAATCCTTGAAAAACACACAGTGATAGGGAGAGTTGGGAGTGAATTTGAAGCTAGAAATCAGAAAAACCTTAACCCCGTTTTTGCGTCTACCCTTAATCCCTTTTCCCAGCCATGAACCCTCCTTTTGTCTTTCCTTTTGATATGTTTTCCCAATGTTAGGTCTGATTTTATAGTAATCATTGTATTTATAGGACTTGGTCAAATACTGTGTTTAGAGTCATACTGTGTTGTATCTGACCAAGGGTATTTAAGTACCTTTGGTCTTTGTGTCTTGTAAGTTTGAAACGCACATTAATCTGAATTCACATCTTGCGCTCCAAGTCTCTCTCTCTACTTTCTCTCTCTAAGAATCAGTGATCTTGAACTCTCGCCCAACCTGAATCTCAAAGACCAAATCTAGAATAATTATAAAAAGTCATAAAAAGATAACCAAAAAAGAATATAGGAGGCCGTACTAGGAGTCTATAGACCATAGCTGGAGGAGTGAAGGGAGAAACTAAGGAAAACCATATCAGAGATGGAGAGGTACGATGGAGAGATGAAAAGGAAAACAAGAGTTGTGTGTCCCTGTTTCAAGATTCTAATTGCAATTAATCAAACAAACAAGATGATTCCAATTACCTGTTTGATTCAATTCAATTCAAACGTATACAAACTCTCTCTAGAAATCTCTTTCTCTCTCTACAATTCTCTCTGAAATGTAAATTAAATCTCTAGTAATCTATTTAGCCATCTATCTATTAAACAACAAAGAAAGGTATTTATACCCATTACTAAAACAAGAAAAACAAAACAAAATACAATCAGACTTTGACTTTATTACAAAATGACTTTGACTTTTAATGAGAGTTGACTTTCCTAACTTTGACTTCTTGAACTTTCTCATTCAATCTTTATGATCATGAATACAATAAATCTGTGCTCTAACATAGTGTTTATCGATGACATTCTCGTTTATTCTAAGGACGAGTTTGAGCATGAACAACATCTTCGTGAAGTACTAGAGGTATTAAGAAAAGAGCAGCTTTATGCCAAGTTCCCGAAGTGCGATTTCTGGTTAAAGGAGGTCCAGTTCTTGGGGCACGTTTTCACTCGTGATGGAGTGAAAGTGAACCCTTCGAAAATCGAGGCCATGATGAATTGGGAACCTCTAAAGAGCCCGTCCGAGATTCGAAGCTTCTTGGGTTTAGCGGGTTATTACCGACGATTCATCTGAGATTTCTCAAAGATCGCCTCATCTTTAACAACTCTTACTAAGAAGAACGTGAAGTTCGTGTGGACAGATACCCAAGAGAAAGCCTTCTGAACTCTCCAGAAGAAGTTATGCATGTTATTCATATAGTTTGCGGGTCATTCATATACTTTGCGCCTCATTCATCATCGTTTGCGCGTGTTCTTCTATTTTTTGATCTTTTGTGTTTCAGGTTTTCGGTTTTCATTACATAGTTCTAGTTTGCGGTTCTAACTTCACACGCAAACCTCGCTTTGCGTTTCCCACAGCACCCGCAAACCTCACTTTGCGTTTCCCACTACACCCGAAAACCTCATCTTGTGTTTCCCATTGCAAACGCAAAGCTCAACTTTGCGTTTCCTTCCACACCCGCAAAGCTCAACTTTGCGTTTCCTTCTAGACCCGCAAAGCTCTTGTTTCCTGACTTAGTTTAAAAAAAAAGTCTGGAATTTTTTTTTAGTGTGTCATCTATATTTTTTTTAAAACTTTGTGCCATAACTAGTGTTTTTCAAAGTTACAATTTTTAATATTTTTCGAATTTTTTCAATTCAATCTGATTTTTGATTTTCAGATTTACAATTGCAATGGATTCTTTCAAGTTTGCTTTCCAAGCTCAGTTCTACAGCAGTGATCTGATGATGCAATTGGGAATAGATACTCGTCCACCAGTCTTAATCAACGAAGATGAGTTTACACAGTGGCAAGATAGGTTTATAAATTTCATTGAGCGTCATAGTAACGGAGAAAATATGATGAAATCTTTTACTGAAGGACCATTTGTCAGGCCGAAAAATGACATTCCTTTGACTGCTGATGAAATCAAACGAGAAAAAGCCGATAGAGAAGCAAAGTCCAATTTGATGCTAGCTCTGCCTAACACGATCTACAATCGAATTGATTGTTTCAAACATAATCCAAATATGATGTGGACTCAATTAGAAAAGATCATGCTTGGGTCATCTGTTGCTACTCAGATACGCCAGACACGCTTCATGAACAACTTTGAGAAATTTAAGGCGAAGGACAATGAATCTCTGAAGGCTATCTTTGACCGGTTTTGCGCTGTGATTAATGGTCTTAGAAAGATTAAAGTGGAAAAGACTGATCTGGAGACGAATCTGAAGTTCCTTAATTCTCTTCAGCCTGAGTGGAATAAAGCATGTCATAGACTGAGGAATAATGTTCGGATATCTACAATGCAGATTCAGGAACTGTATGAGATTATGCTGACTGATGAGAGCTTGGTGATAGAGAAAAAGGCCAAGCTAGATAAAAAGAAGAAAAAGTAGATCCGGTTGCTCTTCTCACGAAGCAAATATCTGAAGTCACGATGGTCAAGGTCCAGTGAAAACACCATCGAGGGGCCAACGTGACTTGGGAAGTGGAAGAAGATATGAAAAGGATGTACCCTCACCTTTTTGTGTGAGCGTCGATTTCGAGGACGAAATCATTTCCAAGTTGGGGAGGATTGTAACACCCGGAATTTTCAAACTAAGTTTCCATACATCGTTAACCTTCTAATCATCTTTCATTAATTTTTTTGGATAGGTTACGTTAAACCTTCGAACCTCGAGTCAAACCATGCGAGAAATCAGTGTTTTGAGCGAAAAGTGGTCTCAGTATTTGTTTGGCGAGAGTGACTCGCGATAGTGACAAGTGTCACTATTGCTTGGCACAATCGCCGAGAGAGGATCGAACCCTCGGTACAATCGCAGCGAGAGTGCCTCGCGATAGTGACAATGTCACTATCACTTGGCATAATCGCCCGACGACTGACTGATGCATTAAATACGGGTTTTGACCTCTTTTCTCATAACTCTTCATTTATTTCACCTAGACTCTCTCAACTCTCTTCCCCTCTTTCCAAAACCGATTCTAAGGTTTGTAAAGAGGACTCATACCACATTTATTGCAAGAAGTTAACTCCACCAACCAAGATTAAAGATTAAAGCTCATCTCCTTTCTCTCCTTCTTGTCATCTTCTCCAAAGAAATCAAACTAGGGTTTTGGATTTTCATCAAAAACCCACTTTGTGAGTATTTCTTCCTTATTAAATGCTTACATGTTCCATGAAAAAACCTTTCTCTTACATTTTATAAAATATATATGTATTTTTTTATTTGTGTTCTTGAGCAAAGTGGGCCAAAATCTAGGGTTTGATGTCATGATGATACGATGAGTTTAAATGTCCTAAATGTTGAGGGAATGATAAATATAAGTTATTTGTGTGCTATGTATCTTGGGAAATCAAATGAATGGTATTACCTACTTGGAATTATGTAGAGAAACTATGTGTGAGAAACCATGATTTAACTATGTTAATGATACTTGGGTTTTAGAAATGATATGGATACATGTTTCCACATGGTGTTAAAAAGGATTATATGGGATGAGATGTTCTACCGATATGTTATATCTTCCTTGTAAAGACTTGGTGCTATATGAATTCCATGTGTCGGGAAATTATGATATATCCTTAATGGTCATGTTGATGTACTATATTAGCTTGGAATGGTGAGGTCCCAAGGTAAAGATCCATGAATAGGGTTGAACTTGGTGACTCTTTGGGGTAAAGATTCATGAATAGAGTTGAACCCATGTTTACATTGGACTAAAGATTCATGAATATAGTTGATGTTCTAACGGATAAAGATTCATGAATAGAGTTGATGCCGGTAAACAACCATTCCAACTATGCGCTCCACATAGGTTATGGCCTACTTCCTTGTTCCGCCGCAACCTATGGTGGAACGGGTCTCCCCCGTCGTGCATAAGGTTCCGCGTTGGAGAATCCATTCGCCATTGTCATTTTAATTATCAATATTTGTTCTATAACATATTACACTTTATCGCGCATATAACTTGGATGTACTCACTAGGCTCCAAGCCTAACACTTGTTTAATTTGGTGTTCATATCAGGTTCCGTTAGTGGTGGGGTGGCGAAGGCATGAGCAGAGTGTCGAGCCGACTTTTTGGGATATAGCATATGACGAGATATAGAGCGTGCATAATCAATTGTCGATATTTTGGAAATAGATGACGACACCCAATTATAATCTAAATTAGATTGTTTAGATTAAGTAGGTTGTCGATCCTCTTTTCATTCATTGGAAATTATAAACGCTTATACTTTCCCCAAATTGTGTTGGGATGATGTCATTTGCGAAACTCGATTCTTATACAAATGTGTCAGGTTGTTTTCTCTTCAAATTATAAACGTTTTATTGCGAAAATTTATGTTTTTAAAAGTTCCAAATTTTAGGATGTTACACATGCTCATAGAACCAAAGCGGCCTTTTGGTATCCCAATATGGGTAATTTTAGAGCTATAAATTTTAACAATCCATAATGCATCAACACTAAGCATTATCATCTTCTTCAATATTGAAACTATGCCTTGGATGGAATCATATAATGGCATAAATTTTAGAAAAAAAGTATGTATTCTTATCTCCTTCATGGCTTCATCTTACAATCAACATGGAGAAGTAGCAATAACGACTTACTTTACAACTTACTTGATAAATGGGGAAAAAAGGATTTGTGAAGCATTATCACTAACTTTTGGTTTTGAAAGTGGTATTATAATAGGTAAAAATCTATATGATGCCTACCATGTCAAAATTTTGGATACTAAACAGAGTGCTTGTCATCTGATTCACCTGGTGAGAGATAGAGATATTATTCGTGTACCATACAGATCAACAAATGAGCATAAGAAAGTAAATGTGATGCACAATTATTACCTTAATTTTACTATTAAAACTTCTGAACTTCTCTGCCTCTTTTCTTCACTTGAACATTCACAAGTTTCTCTTGCAAAAGCTTGAGAGTGAATGGTAGTCCATAGACTTTCATGTAATCCCAACCACAACATCTTGATTCCTTCTATAGCATTGCCACATGATTCCAATTTCATGAAAACATGTTCTATAAACTCACTTATATATTGACAAAAGAAAAGAATGTAAAAAAAATGAAAACAAAGAAAGATTTGTAGACATAGACCAGAGATCTACTCCAAGTCATCTCTGAATTCAAATAGAAATAAAGACTCATAGGTTCTAGAATCAAAACTGAGTGGAGAAGAACAAAAACTCAAGACTAATTTATTCAAGTTGCAATGGTTTTTTTTTGTTCTATCGATTCATTCAAACATTTTCCAAAAAGTTACATCCCATTCAGTAATTATAAATTAAATAAAAAAGATACCCGTTGGTGAGTAAATCATTTAGACATAAAAAATAAATCACCAATTTCATAATTAAGTCAAAATCAAGATACAATCTCATGATAAAGTATCAAATATGACAACTTTACCTTCACATTGGCTTTCTCCCTCTGTTCACATCTGCATCTCGAATGATGATGGAATTGTCCATTTTGACCAATATGACAGCCTCATGTAAAGCAGTATAAGCAACAATTTTGATTATATAGGAATGAAGCCAGAATTGCGTATGGGGACAATGTAGTTGTTGTTGCATATACTTATAGGCAACATCTTTGCTGAGAGTGATAGTGTAACGCCCGGAATTTCCGGTAAGGGAAATTGCCTCTTTTAGTTGCCTTTATAATGGATCATATTTAAAGACAAGTACCTTTAGTAGTTAATCAAATCGAGAGCTTTCTAAACATCAAAAATCAAGTTTTTTGTGATTTTGGGGTATGGTGAGATAGTACCCGGCAAGATTGCCAGGGGTCACTATTGCTAAGGTCTTAGTCACCGAGGGGGAGTACCCTGCGGTACAAACCCCGTGACAGTGCCCCATGACTGTGACACATGCACTCTCCCCGTGTCACTATAGTGCATAAGGGGCCACCGCGGTACATACCTGGCTAGTATGCCCCACGAGAGTGACAAGGGAAAGGTCTCCAAGTCACTCTCACCGATGGGCAACTGCAGGGATAAATAAGGCAGGTCCGATGTTTGGAACAATTTATCATTTTGGATCTAGTCTTGGTCAATTTTCTCTTCATTAAATGTGATCTTCCCATCTCTTTTCACCTCTTCTCATTTATTGCCTCTTAAATCCATCCTTGAACATTTATTGTTCATCTATAGGGTTGCTTAGCATTTATTGTAAAGGGGTTCAAGTATTCTTCTAGCATCCATCCCTTTTTCTCCTAAGGTTTTCTTGTGGTGTTAGGTTGGACTATACCAAGAAAGGTGAGTTCAATACAATCTTTCTAAACTTTGTACATGCCAAATCCTTACTATTTTGATCTCCTAAACTTCTCCTAACAACATTTACATATTTGATGGATTTGACCTCACTTGAACATTTTGGAGATATTTAAGGTTTCCACCTTTTTTATGAGAAATGTTGGGTTTCATTGTGTGAGTTATAAAATGAAGTATTATGTGTATTTGATTATTTGAAAACTTGAATACCCCATCTTGGGTACATTTATGGTGTTCCTTATATTGGATGTCTTCAATGGCAAAAAAGTGGTGTTTTGGGAAATAAAATGTATGGATTGTTTTGGTTGGGAACTAATGGCTACTCTGCACTTTATAAATTTTATGGATGATTGTTCCATGGGAATCATTGCATTCAAATGGGAAAATGACTATATTGGATATGTATAATCGCTTACGACTTATGTGATGATGTCTTAACAATAAAAGTGCTTTATGGGAGTATTTTGTTGTGGGAACTATGTAAATTTGGTTGATACGATGCGTACGTGACAAATCTTAGACTAATGTTGATGGATCCAGAGGCATTCGAGTCTCGTTATATGGGATTTTTGGGATGTCAAAATTCCATATTGTACCAATAAATAGGCATGAGGTCAAGATGGGTAATAGTTGTGGACTTCAAAGTCGGCCAACGACCAACGACCATTAATTGTAATTTCTTGTGAATGAGTGAAATCTAGAATCAATGGGTTGGCCATTGATTCGTAGTGGGGCTCTTGAACCTGATTGTATGACTTACTCTTATGTTTCGTTAGCAACATGGAAACCGGGCCTCCCCCGTCATCGCAAGATGTGCATGTGATTCAAGTATTTGAAAATGAGAAGGTATTCATATTTTGGAGTGCATCAACTTATATATCTGGAAATTTATATTTATTGCTTTGTTTATAAATCGTTGATCTCATTAAGCGTTAGCCTAACATTTTTTCTTAAATGTGGCATGTATGACGGGTTCTAAGGTTTAGCGGGGATGTGAATGTTGAGTGACGTGCCACTTGCCTCTTTCAAGGAAACTTTTAGAGGCACAAATCTTTTTGAGTAAATACTTGGAGTCATCGATGGATCGTAGTCTTTTGTCGATCTTAGCGACACCCGTTCTTAGTCTAGACCTAGAGTTGGTGTAGATTAGTAGGTTGTTGGCTAATGATCCGATTTGTATATGTAAACTCCATAGTTTTATTCTTCCCCATTTTGGGTGATTATTTTCCAATTTAAAGCTCGATCTTGGTATTATTTTATGTTTAATTTCACTCCTATTTTTAGGGGTGTTATAGATAGCGTTTGATTGCTATCAGATAGGAGACAGATGTGAAGGTTGAAGATGATCGTGGTTAAAGGGAGGAGTGGGTTGGATCGTGGGACATAACAGAGGACTGGAGGATGAAGATGATTGTCCTATTGAAGAGAGGAGTGGGATGGATTGTGGTAAGGGGAGGAGTGGGTTGGATAAGTAAACTTCTCATAACTTAAAAATACATAGTTTAAACGGACCAGATCTAATTTAAACGCACCAGTCCAAATGATTTGGATATTCTGGATCGTTTACTACGTCTAGGCTCGTCATTTTCACTTGCCAAAATTTTCAAGCGAGTTACTCGAATTTCTTTGATGTCTCATGCATTTGGAGTGTTAGAAGATGAATATGATTGAAGGAGACGATGAATATGCTGAAGGTTTGAGACTTCGATATATTGATTGAGAGAATAAACGTACAATATGACAAAGTAAATAATGAGATTCCTAACCTAGACTAAAGGAAACAGGATATTTATATAGACACTATATGGGCCTGGGCCTTATACATCTATATACATTAACATCCCCCCTCAAACTCAATCGGGAGAAGAATGAGCCAGATGGAGTTTGGAAACTAGATCACGAAACTGTCCTGGAAGACGAGCTTTAGTAAAAATGTCGGTCGGTTGATCAATAGTTGAAATAGGAAGAAGCTGAATAGTCTGACGAGTCACATGTTGACGAACAAAGTGACAGTCAATTTCAATATGCTTCGTTCGCTCGTGAAAGACATCATTGTGAGCGATCTGAATCGCACTGTTATTGTCGCACCACAATGGAGTTGGAGAATGTTGAGTGGCCCCCATGTCAGAGAGTAGCCAGCGTAACCACACAAGTTCTTGAGCCGTGTCAGCTAGTGCTCGATACTCAGCTTCAATACTGGATCGAGCTGTGAGAGATTGTTTTCTCGCTCCGTCAAGATATGAGTGAGTCTCCAAGAAAGAAACAGTAGCCGGTAGTGGAGCGACGATCAGTCATGTCACTGTCCCAATCAGCATCAGAAAAGCCGCGCAATGTCAATGATGATGTGAATGTAAAATGAAGACCATGAAACATGGTCCCTTTTAAATATCGAAGGATGCACAGGACAACAGCATAGTGATCGGAACAGGGTGCAGACATGAACTGAGTGACTGTATGAACAACATAGGCAATTTCAGGATGAGTCACTGTCAGGTAAACAAGTGACCCCACTAACTGTCGATACAAAGTAGGATCACGCAGAGGAGGCCCAACATTCAGAGCTAAATGAAGGTTGTGCTCAAGAGGAGTGGATGCAGTTTTGTTGTCAGTAAGCCCAACTTTTGACAAGAGATCTGAGGTGTATTTGGCTTGACAAAGATAAATTCCCGATGGATCTGAGAGCACCTCAAGACCAAGAAAATAGTGTAAAGAGCCAAGGTCCTTCATCTCAAAACAGGAGCTGAGAGATGTCTTGAGATGAGCGATGCCTTTTGAGTCACTCCCAATAATAATCATATCATCCACATACAAAAGAAGTAAGATTGTGCCAACCTCAGTGGTCCGAGTAAATAATTCGGAATCGTAGTGGCTGGGTGAGAAACCCAGAGAGGTGACTGTGGAGCTGAACTTCTCAAACCAAGCTCGCGGAGCTTGCTTGAGTCCATAAAGAGCCTTCCGAAGATGACAAACATCACCTTGTGGAAGTCAAACGCCTGGAGAAGGTGTCATGTAGACTTCCTCAGGTAAGTCACTATTCAAGAAGGCATTCTTAACAGATATCTGAAAGAGAGGCCATTGTTTTGTAGCTGCAACATCTAGGAGACTGCGGACATAAGTGACTCGAGCAACAGGTGCAAATGTCTCCTCATAATCGATGCCGTACTCTTGATTGAATCCCTTGGCTACAAGGCGAGCTTTGTACCGATCAATAGAGCCATCAGATTTTGTCTTGATTTTGAACACCCATTTGGAACCAATAGGTGACTTGACCGGTGGAAGAGGGACAGATTCCCATGTCTGAGCTTTGTCAAGAGCTTGAAGTTCCTCATCCATAGCTTTTTGCCAATCAGGGTTAGATGAGGCTTCCTTGTAGGAAGTAGGTTCGTGATTGGTCAGCAGAGTAGCATAAACATGATAATCACGAAAATGAGAGGGAACTTGTCTTACCCAATCTGATCGTCGAACATTCTGAGATTGAGACGTTCCAGGAGCCAAAGAGTCAGCAAGCAGCTTAGATGTTGGCTGTGCGGATGGAGCAGATGATTGATGGTGATCAGGAAAACTAGGAGAGGTAGGTTGTGTAGAGCCAAGAGGCTCTGAAGGAGAGGCAGAGTCAAAAGATGTTTGATCAATAGGCGGAGACGATATGATGTCATATTCGAGTGAGTCCAACGAGACAGAAGTATCAGTAAAGAACGGAGCGATGAAGGTAGGGGACTCACGAAACTTGGATATAGAAGAAAAAGGAACATGTTCCCAGAAGGTAACGTGACGAGATATACGAAGACGCTGGGAGATAGGATCCCAGCAGCGATAACCCTTGTGCTCAATGCCATATCCAAAAAAGCAGCAAAGTCTGGAGCGAGGTTCAAGTTTGGTATGTTCATGAGATTGTAATTGAACAAAACAAGCACTACCCCAAACTTTTAGAAGTTCATAGGCAGGGTTGATCTCATGAAGAGCCTCATAAGGAGACTTATTATTAAGGATGGGAGTAGGATGACGATTGATAGTATAAACTGCAGTGAAAGCAGCTTCCCCCTAAAAACGTTCTGGACATTTAGCAGAAATGAGGAGAGTGCGAACCGTATCAAGAATATGACGGTGTTTGCGTTCGGCACGACCATTCTGAGGAGATGTGCCGGGACAAGAGTACTGAGAGAGAGTCCCTTGAGATTGAAGAAAGGAGAGAAGAGAGGACTATTTGTATTCCATAGCATTGTCAGCTCTAAGAATCTTTATAGATTTTGAGAATTGGGTGTGAATCATCCGAGCAAACATAATATAAATTTTAGGTAGTTCTGAACGATGTTTCATGAGATATATCCATGTGAAACGTGTATGATCATCAATAAAAATAACAAAATATCGAGCACCCCCCATGGATGGATGTGGTGTTGGTCCCCATACATCAGAATGAATAAGATCAAAAGAAGAAGTATAATTAAATTCATTCGTTTCAAAGGATAAAGCATGATGTTTGCCAAGTTTGCATGATAAACAAGAAATATTGTCAGTTGAAACACAATTTCCTAACACCCCTAAATTAGCTAATTATTTTATTCTGGCTAGAGACAAGTGACCTAGCCGGGCATGCCACAAATCAAAGGAAGAAGTGCTGGAAACTGAGGCAACAAGACTTGAAGAGGGTAATGGAAGACGAAGGTAGACCACTTCAATCATCCGTCCAACTTTACGGCCGAGTCCAAGGATCTGCTTGGTCTTTGGATCCTGTACAACACAACTAGAAGAATGAAATAAAATGATCAAATTAGATTCAAGAAGTTGTGCAATCGAAACTAAGCTCAGAGATAGTTTCAGAACATTTAGAACATCCGGTAATTGAATATGAGGAGTGGAGACATTTCCACTAAAAGATACCGGTAGGCCAGTGTTGTCAGGAGTTCGTAATGACGTAAAATGCTGAGGTGGTTTCTTAGAAACAAAACCATCAGTGCAGGGTGTCATATGATTGCAACACCCAAAGTCAAAAAGCCATACGTTACCTGATGCAGCTGAGTGTGAAGAATTCATACCCATAGCACCAGACATGATCTGCTCCATGAGTTCTTGATTGCGACGCATCAGTTCCATTAGATCAGGTGAGGAGACTGAAGAAGAAACCTCGTTATCAATGATAGTAGACCCAACAACAGCGTGAGTCCGGTTCTGAGAGCCAGTGTGCTTTGAGTTCTTAGGGCAGTCAGACTCATAATGGCGCGGATGAGTGATGCCACACCTACGGCATTTGCGAATAGGACAATCAAGGAGAAGATGAGCAGTAGAATGGCAAAAGGCACACTCAGATGTGTTTGTCTTTCCCACATATTTGGAATGATTGCTGTTGGTCCATTTACCTTTGGACTTGGGATGAGACGTGTAGAGAACGCTATCAGTAGCGGGCATCGGTGAGCGGATGTGAAGACGAGTTTCTTCACTTAACAATTCTGATATGGCTTCTTCAAGAGTGGGTAGGGGCTGCCTATGAAGAAGAGAATCACGAACATTCTCAAATTTATCTGTAAGACCCATCAGAATGGTGATCAAATGTAGCTGGTTGAAGTAGGTTGTGAACTGTTGAGCCGTTTCATCAAAAATCTGTGGTGCTGCAAGACTTATATGATCTCTGAGAGACTGCATTTCAGAGATATAAGAGTTTATGGATTGATCAGGAAGCTGACGTTTGTTCTGAAAGGTGGTCCACAATTGATACTGATGAGATAGACCCGATGATGTGTACCGCTTGGCGAGAAAATCCCAGAGACTCTTGGCGGTGACATAGCCAAGAAACTGTTGGTTGATCTCAAGTGTAGTGGAGGCATTAATGAAATCTAGAATACGAGCATTATTAATGTCCCACTCATTCATGCGTTTAGCAAAATCAACAGCATTCTCAGTTGCTTCCTGAACTGGAAGTTTGGATGCACCAGTAACATAGGTGTAAAGCCCATGAGATTTTAGCAGAATTTTCATATGATGATGCCACAGGATGTAGTTGCTACCATTGAAAACAACTGAGATGGGATTTGAGTGACTGAGATTGGTAGCCATGGATGGGACGAGAAACAGTTAACTGAGAGTGACCGGTATGGACCGGTAGGATGTGAACCGGTATTAGCGACCGGTAGTAGTGACCGGTAGGATGTCGACCGGTATGGACCAGTATTAGCGACCGGTAGGATGTCGACCGGTATGGACCGGTATTAGAGACCGGTATTGGCGACCGGTAGGGTGTGCGACTGGTAGGGTGAGCGACCGGTAGGGTGTGCGACCGAAGTTCTTCCGGTCTGCGCTAGGGTTTTGGTGCGATCCGAACCTGATGGACAGAGAGGGCGGCGGACGTGTTTGAAGGCGACGATGAGAGACAGAAAGGGCGGCGAGACGGCGATACAATCGATGAACAGTAAAAATCGATGAACAGTGAAAACGATGATGAACAGAACGATGATAATGGTGAGATTGCAAGCAAAACTACAACTCTGATACCATGTTAGAAGATGAATATGATTGAAGGAGACGATGAATATGCTGAAGGTTTGAGACTTCGATATATTGATTGAGAGAATAAACGTACAATATGACAAAGTAAATAATGAGATTCCTAACATAGACTAAAGGAAACATGATATTTATACAGACACTATATGGGCCTAGGCCTTATACACAAATGGTCCTGGGCCTTATACATCTATATACATTAACATGGAGTATGAAGAATCTTTATATGGAAACATATACTCAAAAAAGGAGGCATTTTTCGATTCCAGTATTGTATTTTCATGGATATATGGTATATCTGATTTATATACCAAGAACTAGTAAGCTGAATTGTTTTTCCCGTATCCTATGAAAATACAATCTACGGTTTTAGGTCCAATGACAACCCGTTTCCGCTTTTTCCAAACATCCCTATACTTCCATATATTTATATGAAGGTAGTCGAACATTCCATAATTCATAAGGAGTTTTTTCCAATTTTCTTATGGGGTATTTTGTTGAGAATATAATTAGCTTCCCCGCACAAGTTTTGGGGTAACCCGTAATTTAGTAATAAGGCATTCATCGTTTCTTTTAAAGTTGTATTCTTACGTTCGGCGGTACCATTTGATTGTGGCGAATAAGGAGCGGTAGTTTGATGAACTATCCCATGTTCTGAACAAAACATATTAAAAGGTACATCATATTCCCATCCTCGATCACTTCTAACAACTTTAATTGTTTTGCCAAGTTGGTTCTCCACTTCACATTTGTATTCTTTGAATTTTTTCAATGTTTCATCTTTGGTTCGAAGCAAATATACATTATAATATTTTGTACAATCATCAATGAAAGTAACAAAATAATTTTTACCACCTCTAGTTGGCATAAATTGTAAATCACATAAATCGGTATGAATTAAGCCTAGAGGTTCATTGGTTCTTTCTACCGAGTGACAAGGGTTTTTGGTGAGTTTTGCTTCAATACATACTTCATATTTGTCGTTTTTGTCTATTTTAACTTTTGTAATAAACTCATGTTCATTAACCTATTTAAAGAATTAAATTTGACATGACCCAATCTATCATGCCAAACAAAAGAAGACTCAACGACATAAGCATCATCATTAATTTTATGAACTTTAGAAAGTATAGTCATTAGATTGAACTTAAATAAACCATCACTCAAATACTCTTTCCCAACATAGTTTCCAAACTTAGAGAGAACAAACTTATCGGATTCAATCACAATTTTGAACCCATTTTTGATAAGCATCGAACCGAACACCAAATTTTTACAAATCTCGAGAACATGCATCACATTGTCGAGAGTAATTTTTTTCCCGGACATCATCTTCAACACAACTTTTCCTTGGCCTTCAGTTTCGCCATAGAAGAATTTCCCGTATACATGTTTTCTTCCAAATGAGTTTTATGTTTTCTTCCAAATGAGTTTCCTTGGGATTTCAGGATGTTACAGTAGGCATAAACCCCCCAATCATCCCTTGTGAAAGCATATTTACTTTTCTGGCTGACAGTAGACATGTTGTCCTTGAACTATTCTGCCGTTTGTGAAAATGATGATATACCTCAAACAAATACTCCCTGGCACAACTTTGGTTCTCATTTGTGTGTTCGTTATGGTCATGAACACTTTCCTGGTTGTGTAGAGCTTTTAGGAATTAAGACCATCATAATTCCTTTCGAAGCGACCCCACTTCTCTCTTACATAGGTGATTTCACTAGGGTCATTAAAAGTTATAAACTTATTATAATATTAACATCACTGTTTTGTTAGAGGAATGGCCAGGGGTTACCCCCCACAGTTATCTGACTTAGTTTGTACAATTTAGTTGTCCATTGAACCTAGATATTGGGATCTCCAATCAGCTAGGTTGGATTTCCTTCGCACAAACTTTTCCATGGGCTTCAGTCGCATTCCCCTTTGACTACTTACTCACCAACTCTTGATTTCACAACTTGGTTAGTAGATCTACAAAGTTTTCATTTGACTTAACTTAGTCAAAAGTATAACCTTAGTTGAGAGTATTATTCGAATGGTGTTATATCTCTAATAAATATGTCTAGATTTCGTATCACACCGTTACAGTTTTACGTCATTTTAGAATTTAGCGATTCAAATTTTCTTCATACTTTTCTATAGCTATGAGATTAAACTTCATAGTAAACCATGTTGTAAGGATTTCTAGATTATGTTGCTCCTCCAAGTGTGATCATAAACCAACTGGTTGCTTGGAGTCTTTAATATCTGAAATCCAATATATATTGCTAAACCTTTCAGCATTCACAATGTACTCAGAATAAGACAGTCCATATTTATAACTTCACCTTGAGTATCTTGCAAATCAAATTGTTTGAGAATTTACTTAGCATGAATCAATCTTCCCATAGCTCTTAGACATTTTATTGAGAAATGATTTCTTCTCTATCATATATCATAGTAAGAATTGCACTAATCAATATGATTAGGTTATATCAGTTACATTTACATGTACCGGTAGATTCACAACGAAATTGGCTAGATGTAATTGTGAATATACCATACATGAGATTACTTCTAAACCAACAAGATCATGTTCATACAATAGATCATTTTCTAGTAATTTTCTCTTGCATTACTACTCGCAGAGACTTCATGACCCTTGTGTGGTCAATGTTTTCCTTTGCCATGTGTTGGCAGAGTCTCCTTTGCCAACCTGTTCAAATATCTTGTCCTTAAAGTTGAGCGCGTAACATTATACCTGTTATCTTTCTTTTAACTTGGACACACACATTACATTTGATGTCCTATATCTTCCCTTCGGGACATGTTTGTGGTTTTCTCATTGTATCCAATAATGAGTATGTCCTTACAATACAAACAAATGATTGCAAATACTTCATAGTTGTCATACTGACATTTGTTTTAAAAAAACAAGATATTATTTGTGTTCTTGAGAATCTATGAATATGTATATTCATAATCAATGAACATTGTTATCTTTTGAATAGCGAATAGAAACATCAGGAGTTCAATTTGTATCAATATCCATTTCAATAGCCGAGACACCCCCACATTTCTTGGCACCTCTTGATAGCTCAACTTATGAGAGTCACATACCAGGTACCGTGCCCTATTTTTCCAAACGAATGAATTTTAGAACAAATTGCACGTTGTTCACTATGATTTTTTTCATGATCAACACACATTACAAGTTCTTTAATGTGGTTTTTTCCACTCATGTAAAACACGGTTTTTTTTCTTTCCTCACATGTCAACCATAGAGAAGTTCCCCATTAATGGTTTTGCATCATGGCAAGTAAACTGCGTGTCTCTTTACCATTCATTAGAATTCATGCTCATAAGATTTACTTCTAAAGCTTACAATTGTTGTTCCATGAGTGCCAAAAGCAAACTCTCAATCACTTACTGTCACAACTCATGACATCCGGATCATTCTTCTCTAAAAATGAGAACGATATGTGGTGTTACTTTGTGAATCAACATATTCACAATCACTTAATCATTATGATAAAATGAGTGATCTATCTCATATTTTTAGAGAACACAATTCTATAAAATTTTCATTTTCATTTGATTTTGATTTATACAACCCAACATGTTGTACATTAATGGATTTTTCAGTTTACTCAAGAAAATGAAGTTTATTGGTTTCGTGGACACACTATTTGAATATCAATCAAACTTCATTAGACTTTTAGTTTTCCAAACAAAGTCATAGATCATTTATTTAGTTTCAGTTCACTAACCCAATCGCCTCAAACAATGTTATGTGTATAAAAAATTACACCAATTAAGGAAAAAAAATTCTTTCAAAACAACCATCTTTTATAGCATAAAATGTGAGACCCCAAAATGGGGCAAATAAATAAATATGAAAAGAGATTAAAAAAATGTGTTTTATTTTATTAAATAAAATAATTGTGAAGAAAACCGTAAAAATGGGCCAATCGTGCCATTTAATGAAAGTGGTAAGTGAAGAAAAAGAGCTTATGTTCAATCATACTAAAAATGAAAAGAAATGTCAAATTGGGGGTGAAAATATAAAATTGGCCAAAGTATTTAAGCCAGGGGCTGAATGTCAATTTCTCATAGTTTAGGGCATGTCTCAACGTCAACCTCCTCATTGTTAAGGGACCTGTTTTGCCAAAAGTACAATCTGATTGAGAATCAGATTTCAAAGGCGATGGCTGATTTTGTGAGACTCCTATTGGCTCGTTAAGTCAATGAATAAGCCAAAAGTATCCAGATTTATGTAGCCAACACGTTCCTTTTCATTTTTGGCTCAAGAAAATCGAAATTCCATCAAGTTTCTAAAGAGAAATCGGAGGTTGAAGTTTGCATTCGAAAAGCTCCGTTTATTGGCGATTGGAGGTAAAATACCCAACCAAATTTCGATTTATTTATATGGTTAGCTTCGTTTTTAAGTCCTTTATCGAACCTTAGAGCCTTACGTCTTATATTTTGGTTTAGGACGTCTGATTTTGCTTTTTATTACTGATTTTCGAGTGGATTTTTAACCCAATCTTTAAATGAGCGTGTGGGATCAATACTTGATGGTTTTCATTGATTTTTGTTCCTATGGTTGAGGAAAATCATTTTCTAGAGTTTCTACAAGAAAAATCAAAGAAAACGATGGAAAAACGAGGCCGAACGGCCTGAAAATGTGGTTGTCGGCGACAGCTTCTCCGTCGGGTCAGAAAACATGATTTGGGTCTGATCCAGTGGTGTGGGCCGGGTCTGGAACCTGGATCCAAGTATGGTGAATTTTGGGCTCATTTAGCTTATTTGTCTATGAACCAATATCAATATCAGATTAGATTAATTAGAAGAAGCCCAATGTATATATTTTTAGTCTATTAAATTATTGGGTATTAAAACTTTGGGCTTAAGATATATTAAATTATAATTATATTAATTAATTAAATTAGTTTCTAAATTGATTAATATATTAATTTAAATTGTTATTTAATTAATATATTAATTTATTTTAGAATTTAATATTAATTAATTTCTAAGGAGATGTTTTTTTATAATAAATCATTAAATGATTTTAATGATTTAATAATGTATTAAATCGTCGTAATTTGAGTTAAGTTGTATTGGACGTTTTAATTTCGAGAGACGGATTTATAAGTTTATATAATGATTATTTTGACGTTTTAGGACGTTGTCGAGTTTTAGACTTGGGTTTTGACTAAAGTTAGTTGAGGTTGACCGCGTTGACCAATAGTTGACTTTTACCTTGTTTGACCCACAAGTATTTTGACGATGAGATCAAATGGAGATATTTGAGTCATTTAGAAACCTGATTTTAGAGTTTCACTTTAGGTCGAGTCAGGTTGATTAAAGTTGAGTTTTGGAGAAAATAAGTCATTAATTGGATATGGTGGTATGAAATGTGTAGGTTTTCAGTTGAGAGCTATTAGTAGCCGATCTACACGAAATCAGGTGAGTCTTCATGAGACTTACACTGGGATGCATCCTTACGTACAAATTTATTTTCAGTATTATATGATTTATATGGTGATGTTTACGTATGCATGATGTTTCAGTTTTCATACATGATACATTATATTTCTCATGTATGTTATTTATGATCAGTTGCATGCTATGTGTTTATTTTGTTTTCAAATAACTCTAGCATGCTACTTCATATGAAAGTTTTATGATCAGTTTTAACGGGTGGGCATTTTACTAGTGAGTCACAGACAAGTGGCACGACCCAGTCAAGTGGGTGATTGAACAAAACAAAAAGTTCAACCCAGGGCGTGTCAGAGACAAGTGGCACGACCCAGTCAAGTAGGTGATCGAACAGAACCGAAAGTTTAACCTAGGGCGTGTTAAAGACAAGTGGCACGACCCAGTCAAGTGGGTGATTTAACAGAATAGAAAGTTCAACCCAGGGCGTGTCAGTGACAAAATAACCCATACCCGACAAGACAGTTTATGAGATCTCTTTTCTTTCAGCGCTGCATGTTTTCAGAAAATGCATACTATTTGATACAATGTTTTAAAGTTGATATGTGTTATGTGAAATGATTTTATTCACGCAAACCATGAACTCACTGAGCTTTATAAGATGACTATAGTATGCATCTCAGTGACAGAAGGTTTCAAGTTGGATAAAGGAAAATGACACACATAGAGGCTTGTCACTACCATTTAAGTTTAGTATTTATGTTCAAACATCTATTATGAATAAATATTGTAACGCAACTCGGTATGGGACGGGTTAGCATTTAAGTTACGTATTTATTGTTAAAGTCTTCCGCTGTAAACGGTTTGAAGTTTTAATTTAGTCGAAATTTTGGAGTATTTTTAGAGGAATGGTTCAGATTACGTAACACTTATCAAGGCGAAAATATGGGTGTTACAAGTTGGTATCAGAGCCGTAGTTCAAGAGAAATAGGTTATGATCTATAGCCTAAGCTTGAACCGTTAGTTGTAAGAATGATACTTCAGCTTTAGGTGCGAATCAATATCAATATCGTACATTGATCAATATGAGTATAACACATATTGACGCATCATAATTCAAAGTAAGTAGTGTATAACATTGTTGCGGCAATGCAATAAATTTAAGAGAAGTTATAATTGACCAAGCTTCTTTATATTAGAGTTGATTGGCGTTAAGAATGCACGTAGGGTGCTGAAAAGTAAGCTTTTGCAGAGTATGACAGAACAATTAGCATGAGCTTAGATCCGAAAGTTAGCCAGATAAGTGTCCAGATTTAGAAGCGTCAAGGGAGAAAAAAAAACCCTGATTTTAAGAGCACGAGAAGTGTTAGTTAGAACTTCAGTTGTTTCATGTATTATCAGTTTGTAGTCGACAATTTCAGTTTCAGTTAGCTTCAGTAATGCATGTTAAATTGGGTGTGTGTGTTAAGGGGTCACGTACCGAGGTATCAGTAAATCAGGCACAACACTGTGAAGATGCATAAATGATACATGTACCGCGAGGGTGCCACTGTACATATGTTTATTCAGTTCAGTTAAGTAACTAACTTATTTTGTTATGGATGAAATTAGAGTTAATTTAGGGTTTGGAATTTTTGGGTTTCAAGGGATGTTGGAATTTTAATTTATTGTTAATGTGATTGGTTTTTATCGTTTTTCTTCTGTCCGTTTGGGGTATCGTTTAGGGTCGGTAGGCTATGCTAAGAGTTATAGAATAGATATAATCTATTAGTTTGTAACTGTAATTCCTTAATTCAGATTCGATCGTTTGGTTTCGACGTCCAATATCGACTTCAATCAGTTATGTCGGTTGAACTCATTTTATCGAATATTGAAGCAAGGTGAGTTTTCTTTAAACCATTTTTTAACTGAAATACGTTAATTATAAAATGGTTAACTTTATGTTATGAATGTTACCGATATGTGAAATTTTGTGATAATTGGATATGTACAGGAGAATGTGACCGGTTCGGTTGTGCTAGAATGCCAACTATATATGTACGGTTTGATAGAATGCCAATGATATATGTGTACGATTGTGCTAGAATGCCGGCGATTTGTGTTCGGTTGTGCTAGAGTGCCAACGATTTATGTTCGGTTGTGCTAGAATGCGAACAAGGCAATTAATTGAGTATGTCTGAAGGTCAATGAACGTGTTATTGATAAATGTTTTATCTATGACAGGGAGCATCTCACTAGATCATCCGGTCTAACCCTCATTTTGTTTTAAAAATATGTATTTCAGGTTAGGTACGTATGGCCGACAAGGGAAAAGGGAAGATGTGATTTTACATGATCGTGTGTTATTTTATGAAGTTAATCTTAAGCATATCTGCAAGTTGTTTTGATCGTTGTAAACATATTTCATGTACAATGTTATCTGAGCGAAAAATTATGTAGTGATTTCATGATATTGCATAGTTTTGGACTATGGGACTCAGTGTGTAATCTCAAGTTGGTTTGTTGTGCAATATTACATGTCAAATGTTATATGAATAGTTGGGTTGTTACATATTTGCCGACGGAATTAGATGATGATATGTCTCCCTGGATACAACAATATATGAGTACTTTCGTCAATCGCGACACCGATATTTGAAGTCGTTAGAACCCAATAATATGCAACTCTTCTTTTGTTGAGACTTTCTTGAGAAACCAAGAAACCACCCAGGAAATGACAAATAAAAAGTGTAGAAAGGCAATCAAAAACTTCACACCAAGATAACAATAAAACTCTAATATATATATATATATATAGAGAGAGAGAGAGAGAGGTGATTTCAATTGAAAACCATATTAGATTGGAAACTTTGGAAACCGTCAATTTCATTGGTTAAATTAATGAAATTGGTTCATAAAGTTGTTTTATATGATCAAGTTGTTTCATATAATTATTTTGTTAATGAAATTGTTTCATATATTTGTGTTTTTATGTAGTTTCATCTATTTTTCTCATTCTGATGAAATTGTTTCATTATTTTCACAGTCTGATGAAACTTTTTCATTTTTACATAAAAAAACACAAATATATACAACAATTTCATCAATAAAAGAATTATATGAAACAATTTTATCAAATTAAACATTTTCAAGAAACAATTTCATTAACTTAACCAATGAAATCGAAGGTATCCATGGTTTTGAAAATTAGAGTGATTTCCATTTGATCGCTCCCCTATATATATAGGGTTGGGTTCACGTGAGACCAACCTGTTTTCGTGAGACCGGTGAGACCAAAAAATAACACTAAAGCTTCACAGTGATTCATTGTGAAGGAACGAAAAACAACAAACCTTCACAACAAAAGACTGTGAAGGTATTATAAAGGTAAACCTTCACAGTTTTTTTGTTGTGAAGGTTTAGTGTTATTTTTGTGGTCTCACGAGTTTCACGAAAATAGTTTGGTCTCACATGATCTCAAGTCTCTCTCTCTCTCTCTCTCCCTCTCCCTCTCTCTCTCTCTCCCTCTCTCTCTCTCTATATATATATATATCTATATATATATATATATATATATATATATATATGTTTATAAGGCTAAGAAGTTTGGACAGTTACTATCAACCAAAAAGTGAAAACTAAAATAACTTAAATTTTCCATTTAATTAAATTAAATATCCAATAGGATCTACTTCTTCGGAGAACCCAGGTGAGGGCTGGGAAAGATGAGGGATTCAAAGCTTCGATGATCTTCCAGAATATGAACGAAAATGGAGGATGGGAAAGATGAAGAAATATTTGTGGTTGTGGGGACGAGATGGTAGTAGCGATGATGGGAGAACTAGGTGAGGGTGGTAGATATGCTTCGTCGAGAACCAGGTGATCATTAGAACCTATGTTGGTCGAGAGGGGATGTGTGCTGGGAAAGATAAATTATATTCTTAGTCCCTTTGGTTTAAGTAAAAAATAGAGTAAATTACATTCTTGGTCTATGTGGTTTTAATAAAAAATAAAAAAATTAATTAAATAATTAAAATATCCCTCTAAACTAACGGAGCTAACAGAATAATTTGGATGGAGTTAGATTTAGGGACCCATTGTGTTATAAATGCAAATCACAAGGACTAAATTTGTGATTTACTCTAAAACAAAATTGAAAAAGACAATATATATATATATATATATAGGGGTAGGTTCAAACGAGAAGCTAAACATTTTGCGAGAAGGTGAGAAGTGTATAATCATATATGATACACAAGCTTAATCATATATGATTAAACACATGTTATATTGGCAATACATAAACGTTTAATCATACATGATTAAACACACCTACAAGTCATGTAATCATATATGTAATATGATTAAACACTTCTCGCATTCTCGTAAAATGTTTAACTTCTCACATGATCCTCCCTCTATATATATAAAGACCTAAAAAGCCCTTGAGTGAAATGAACTATTTACAAAACTTAGTCAATGGCACCAAATCTAAAAGAAAGTGACAACTATAATGACCAAAAATGTAATTTACTCTTTAAAAAAATGGGGTTGAAAATGAGGTTAACAAGTGTGGTCGTTCTTTTTTAATTTTTTAGGTTAATAAAAATATTTTATATTTTAATATTTTATATTAAAGAATATTCTTTATTGACATTAAACTAAGAATTATAATCAACTTCTAAGGGGATGTTTGGTTGGGGGTATTGAGGGTAAAGAATGGGAATGATAATGAAAACTGGTGTTTGGTTTGATATAATATAATGGATTCATTACCCCAAACCCATTAATTTTCATTCCTGACCAAATTGGGGGGAATGAAAATTTTATTCCCATTTAGTCATCTTTTCTCATGCGTTCATTCATTTGTCGATGTTGAATGTAAAATATTTTTTATTTTCATGTTGGATGTCATATATTTGTATTAAAAATATTATATAAAACATTTTTTTATTAATTATTTTGGTTTAACCAAACAACATCAATGCAATGCTCATTCCTATTCCCATTTTCATTTTCATTTCTTATAATGAACCAAACGCCCCCTTAATGTCGTCTACGCTTCAAATATTTCTAGCTTCACATTCATATATACGCATAATATATATACTTAACCACGTAAGCAAATAGATATCCTAAACCTGTATTTTGATTGAGGAGATTCTATGATTTTAAGCACAATTGTTTATGACTTTGATAAGTAGATTTTTGCATAAATTAATCCGATTGAGTGAAGTAGCGTAATTATGTTACGTTAAATTGGAGATGTTATTGACCAAGGTCACGGAGTGCCCCAACAACAATGCATGTGAGCCTTGGCTTGTGGATCTTAGTTGCATAAGGTGTGTGCAACCTACACATGTGACCCTTAGTCACATGGTCAGGTCATTTGGAATGTTGGGGTTAGCTCAAATAGTTTCAATACAAATTTTCGGGACATCGACTCAAGGTGTGCGACCTAGCCAAGCTTGGCTAAGTTGCTTGGAGTGGCTTCAACCTTAGAGACAAGTTTTGGCGACATGGCGATTGAAGTGGATGCAACATAACCATCTTAGCGTACAACTCATGTAGACCCAAATGGGAACCAGGTGACCTCGGTACATTATATACGTGGATTCAAACAAGAAATGTTGATTTATAGGGAACAACTCATTTGTCACATTTAAACTTCAGTTTTCTTTCCTCATTTACGTTGTGTTCTTGAAACTTTTTAACGAAGGAAGGAAAGGAAAGGGAGGGAGGAAAAAAAACCGTGTTCTCGAATTTTTTTAGGAAGGAAATTAAGGGAAAGAAATGGAAGGAAAGAAATTAATAACTTTCCTCCGAAACCTTTCCTCCCAAAGTTGGGAAGAAAGTGACGGAAAGGAAGAGAGGCCCAACAAAAATTGATTAAAATTACATTATTACCCTCCGGCCTCAATAAACCCTATTCTTTTTTATTCACGTCGCCTCTTCCAACTGCATGAAACCTCTTCCAAGTTCCAACTGTTGCATGTGTGTTCATCTTCTGGGCATCTTCTCTATTTCTTCTACAGATTAGTAGTTATCTCTATACACATATATGTTTTATCATCTCTATACATATTTGCACTACTAGGAGAAAGTGTTAGTACTCAAGAGACTACTATCTAGAGTCCTAGCCTTTATTTATTCTATATGTACATGTGTCCTATTGGGGGGGAGACTAATTCCTGTTGTAATCTTACTTTATAAATAAGATACCTTCCTCTTCCACAAATTATGTGGTGAGAAATAAATCCTTTACAGAAAGAACATGGAATAATACAACGTTAGGGTTAACAGCTTTGTAGCAAGACTAACAATGTTTTCCATGTTGTTAGATGATGTCATGTTTACTTTTGTTGTGGAAGATGATTTAACAAAATATATATATATAGGGTTGGGTTCACATGAGACCAACCTGTTTTCGTGAGACCGGTGAGACAAAAAATTTACACTTGAAACTTCACAGCAAAACACTGTGAAGGTAAAAAAATCCGAACCTTCACAGTGTTTTGTTGTGAAGGTTTTTACCTTCACAGCGGTTGCTTTGAAGGTTCAAGTGTAAATTATTGGTCTCACCGGTCTCACGAAAACATGTTGATCTCATGTGATCCCAAGTCTATATATATATATATAACATATAAGAGCATCTCCAACCGACGCCTATTTCTTCCATTTTGGCGGCTGAGAGGCTCCAACCGGCCGCCATTTTTTTTTATGCTGGCCACCTAAATTACCCGGCAAATATGCCGGCCACATTTTGACCGCTAAAAACATCTGGGCCCACTACTTTTCACTTTTATTTTTTTTTCAATTATTTTAATCAAATTCCTGGTTTGATCATAGTAAATAAAGTATATTAGTAAATAAAATATATTATTTTAATGTGGGGTCCACAAATTTATTATTTTTTTAGTGGATGGTTGGAGTTGAGTTTTTTTTTTGTGTTGATGGGCCCACCATATTTGGTGTTTTTTATGTTTTTTTAGTGCTAAGGTTGAAGATGGTCTAAGGAAACAATTTTTTATGGTTGGGTAGGCTCACCACATGCTTTATAAGTCTGACAAAGACCTTGGTGGCATGCATGGATCCACTGTTTGCATCTATTCAATGGTCTAGAAAACACCACACATTGTGGGTCTCCAAAGCAATCCATATGCCAGTGAACACTGTTACCTATGGGTGTGTTTGGTACGTAGATAGGATAGAACAAGACATGACGAGATAGGACAGAATAGAATAAGACAGAACAACTGTTCAGCATTTGGTAAAATAGAACTGGACAGAACAGAACAGATAACATGACAAATTTACCCCAAATAACTTCTTTATATATATATATATATATATATATATATATATATATATATATATATATATATATATATATATATTGAATAAGTATGTAATTTATTAAATTATAACGAAATAAATATTTTTTATAACAAAATATAGTGTTAAAAAGTTCTCTTCAAGATAGATTAAGATGACACCAAAATAAAAGGTTTATATAATTTCCAATTTTTGTTTTTTTGACCTTTTCCATATTTTTTTACTATTAATATTTAATAATTTAAATAAATAATCAAAACATAGTAACTATATAAAAATAATATTTGAGGACAATAAAGTGAAAATTATAAAAAGGCCTATTTAATGAATCAAATATAAAAAAAAGGCCTATTTAATGTTTTAGAAAAAAATTATATTTTATTTTGAGGTTATATCGGTAAAACATAAGTCCGTTCCACCTTGTTCCATGGGGTAGGGGTGGAACATGCATGTTCCACTATGTTCCTGTCTGTTCCATCGAACAGTCCTGCCAAACGTGGGACAGTATCCCTGTTATGTTTTGTTTTGTTCTGTTCAATGTACCAAACGCACCCTATACGAACATGACTGCTACCAGAAATCAACAGCAGGGGCTTGCAAAGACAAAATATTAAGAGGGAGACAATACCCTTTTAAAACAACATAAGTTGGTCGGTCCATACTTTAACAACTTAAGATCTTATGCTTGTGATTTTGTGAGCTCCACTACCAAAATGACGTGAATATGCTCTTGTGTAGTCCAAATGCTTGATGGTTAATGTGAGAGAACTTTTATATATTATCAGAAGACCACTTGATCTCTTGCAACCTTTGATTTTTAACAGAATCCTTGTATACTTAGGGGTTCTTTACCAAAAGCTTACACGGGTAAGCGCTTACCAAGTCATGTAACCTTACTGGATGAATATGGTAAGCAGGGGCGGAACACAAGTCTTCCAACCGCAGGGGCCGGTCTCCATACGGTTATTATCATTGTGTCATATTTTTACCAACGTTTAGTATCACTTTATGTGTTTTTAGCCTGTCTCCACCGTTTCGAGGGATTTTTAAAGTTTTTTTTTTTGGCTTGATTTCAACGATTTTTTTTTTTTTTAATCGATTTTGAGAGACGTTTTTGGGTTTATTGGTTGATTTCAAGAGCTTTTTTTGGTTTTTTTGGTTGATTTCAATAGTTTTTTTTGTTTTTTGGTTGATTACGGTTGCGCTTCTAAAATAATATGGTTACAACTTCTAAAACGATGTGATTACAACTTCTAAAACGATACAGTTTCACTTTCACAAACCTAATTTTTTTATTGGACTCAACAAGACAATACTCATGGACTTGGACTGCTTGACAATATTGTTAATTTGTTCTAATGGTTTCCTATAAATAAATCATGTATGTATATGATAAATTTGAATTTACCAACTTTCTGTAAAATCTTTGAGATCCATACTTCTGTTGTTTTCAGAACACTTGGACTCAATACACAGTGGACGGCTGGAGCCTAGAGGGGGGGGGGCAAGTCCAAAAAAATATTATACCACTTGGCAGATCAAACAATCAATGCTTCATGGCAGAAAAAACACAGGGGCCTTGGCCCCTAATTGTCTCCATGGTGTTCCGCCCCTGATGGTAAGGACAAAGAATCTTACCCGGTAAGAACGAGACAAGGACCAAGAGTCTTACTCGGTAAGTGAGGGAGACGACTATTGCCATGGTAAGCGCTTACCGGGTAAATTGTTGTATATAATATCGTTTTGTTGGACAAAAATCATACTCGATAGGTAAGTGATAGTGTTTAATTTTACCGATAAGCACTTACCGGGTAAGTGTGTTTGGTAAACAGCCTAATAAAATTCTAGCATCCCTTTAGTAAACATTGCCATCAATAACAAGCAAGATGTGCATCAGTGCATGGCGCATCTATTACCAAGGATTTAATGTTGGATGCATCTAACATTGTAACGCCCCAAAATTTAAATAAGGTAGTTTAATTTTACTCTTTTAGTAAAGACTTAAATTTCAGCTAATTATAGGAGAATTATGTTCTAGATTTGGATCGCCTTCGCACTTGAAAAACTAAATTTTAGATCTCGGTACGCGGATGGCGACTATGACTGGCGATTATGCCATGTCACAGTCGCGTGAGGCATAGTCGTCGAGTGGGTATGACTCTCGGTACATTCTCCGCGAGTATGCCCGACGATAGTGCCCCTGGTCCTACTCGTCGTGCCACTATCGCGTAAGCCCCTGAGCTCTCGGTACATGCGGGCCGATTATGCCTCGCGATAGTGACCATATCACTATCGCATGGGCATTGTCGCCGACAGGGAGTTTAATAATAAAAACCTATCGCGTTCCAAGCTTTCATTATTTCCATCTGATTTGTTGGCTAGGCGATTTTTCTTGGTTCTAGAGGTAAGGAACCCACCTACCTCTCTCTCTCTCTATCTCTCTCTCTCTTCATAAACTCTTAATAATCATGATCTAAGTTCATTAATGGTATCAATCTAGGGTTTCCATTCACCTACTCTAGAGGAATTGCTAGTTTCTCTCAAGGATTCATCCACCCATTCTCCATCTCTAAGGTCTTAGGTTCTATCAAACCTACAAGGTGAGTTCTTCTTGTATCTTTATGGTTTATACATGATTTAAATGCCAATATCTTGTTTTCCTAACCATTCTCTTATAATAAAGGTAACTAAGGTATTTTGACCTAACTTGTACTTTTGAGAAATCTCTAGGGTTTGTACTTTCATATGACAAAATGGTATGTGTATCTGGTATACTGATTGATATTATGTATATGTCTATACATTAACATGGTGGAGGTTTAAAGACCCATTTTATATCTTTGGTATTATCAGTTAATCTATGATTTACTAAACTATGGACACGACCCAGAAATAGGCATGGGGTCAATGGGTAATAGTTGTGGGCTCCCGAGCCAGGAAACGACCAACGACCGTTAATTGTAATTTCTTGGGAGAGAGTGAAATCTAGGAGGAATGAACCCATCATTTCTTCGTAGTGGGGCTCAAAACCTGTTGTGTGACCTACTTTTGTGTTTCGTCACCAACAAGAATGTCGGGCCTCCCCCGTTGTCACAAAGTGTGGGTACGCATCGCTAAAGGTGGGAAAGTGTAAGGCCTTTGTATGTTACGGTATTGTAAGTCACGCTTTCGGTATTATTCGTTAAGTATTCATGAATAAGATTTTGTAAACTCCTAATTTACCTTCTCCTCTTTTGGGTGTATACTTTTGGATTTGTTGGACATCGTGGCATGTAAAAAGGTGATTTTGGAAAACTCTATTTTGAGACGTTATATTGCCAAATTTTCGAATTTTATTAATTTAAATTTCTAGGGTGTTACAAGTTGGTATCAGAGCCTTAGTTTAAGTGAACAAGGTATGTTACCAAGGTTCCTAGACTTAAACTGATACACTAAGCTATAATTTACGAGAGTTGGGTAGAACATCTAGGATGAGGAATCATGGATTAACGGAATTACACCAGTTGAGAATTGTGATAATGGTGATGAGAATTCTTGTGTAAATGTATATTCATAATTGCACTTAGCTAACGCCATTATGAATGTATTCTTACCTGAGCATGCTTGCTTTATCGTTACTATGATGATTGATAAGTGTAGTAGTACGTTATTAGTCTATGGTTATTAGCCTATCTCTCACCTCTTTCTCGTGTGGTTTACAGTTTGCGATGGTTAGCACTCGAAGTCGGGTACCTAACCGCGAAGATGTTCCCGAAGTTAGTGTAACCGCTCCTGGACCTTCAAGGGTGGGGGATTTTACCGAACCCCCAATTCCTCAAATGTTGGTGGGACGGGTGGAAACAGTACCCCAGGTAAGCTTGGCTACCGACAATCCCGTTGTTCAAGAAATAGACCCTCAAACAGCGATTATGGCTAATTTTCTGCAAATGATGAACTCAACTATGGATAAAAGAGACGAAAGGTTGATAAAATTGATGGAAGACAGGGACGCCAGGAATAGGAGCCGGGAGACGGTTGCAGAGAATGCAGTAGTAGGCTCCAGGGGTACGGAAAATGCCTTGGGTACCGAAGAACATGTCATTGTGGGGGCTATAAGGGTGGAAAAAGGGTGTACTTTCAAATCATTTCTAGGTTGTAGACTCGCAGAATTTCCAAGAACGACAGACCCGGTGACATGTATGAGGTGGCTTCGAGGGATTGAATTAGCGTTTGAATCAAGTGAGTGCGGATAATCTCAGAAAGTTAGGTTTGCTTCACAGATGTTCAGGGACGAAGCCCTTGAATGGTGGAATGTAGTCTGAGCCACTCTGGAGCCGACGATATTAGCTCAACTAACGTGGGGAGCTTTCAAGGAGAAAGTGATAGAGAAATATTGTAACGAGAGGGCTTTGGACCGAATTGAAGATGAGTTTCGGAACTTGAATAAAGGTGACAAATCGATAGTCGAGTACTCCCGGCTGTTCATAGAGAAATTGAGTTTTGTGGGACATCTGGTCCCCGACGAGAAGGCCATGGTCAAAGCGTACCAAAAGGGATTACCCGCGGAAATAAAGACCGCTGTGAGAAATGCCAAGGTGGCGACTCTTCAAGAAGCTATCGAATAATCTCAGTTGGTGGAAGACGATCTTGTTCAAGGAAAGGAAGAAAAGGCCCGAGCCGGTGAAAAGCGGAAGTGGGAAGGTCGGTCGGGGCCTCCTAAAAACCAAGACCTTTTGAGGGGAACCATAGAGCCGAACCACGTCGGGAACCGAATTGGTGCCCAAAGTGCAAGAACAAGCACTTTGCTCCATGCCGCACCACCTCGACGGGATGCTTCAAGTGTGGAAAGGTTGGCCATACCATCAAGGATTGTCCCATCAAAGGAATGACTTTCTTCGAATGTAAAGAGCCCGGACATGTCCGAAGAGATTGTCACAAGTTGAAGACGAAAGAAGGAAAACCCTCCCAAGGCGTCAGGTAGGGCATTTCAGATGACTGTGGAAGAAGCCAAGGTATCCGCGGATGTTGTATCGGGTATGTTCCTTGTTAACTCCATACCCGCACACATCTTATTTGATTCTGGCGCGAATTTATCTTTCGTATCAAACTCTTTTTCACAACGTCTGTCTACACCTGTAACTTCTTTAGATAAAGCCTTAGTAGTTGAAGTAGCGAATGGTTGTCAAGTTTTGGTTTAAGAAGCATTAACGGGTTGCATGGTCGTGATAGAGGGAAAGAAATTTCCAATAGACTTGCTACCCATGTTGATCAATGGGTGTGACATAGTCATAGGAATGGATTGGCTAGTTAGCAACGACGCAGAAATCCATTGCGCGAAGAAGCTTATACGAATCCCCATCGTTGGGGAGGAGGCGGTGCTCGTCTATGGAGAGCGAAGAAAAGGAGAAGTTACGATCATTTCCATGGTAAAGGCATGGAGGTGTTTCATCAAAGGATGTGCATCATTTTTGGCGTATGTTCTAGATGCCAAACTAGAGAAGAAGTGAATTGAAGACATAAAGGTTGTCCGATATTACCCCAACGTTTTTCCCGATGATCTCCCCGGCCTACCGCCCAACAGACAAGTGGAGTTTCGGATCGAACTCCTTCCATGAGAGGCCCCAATTGCGCGTGCATCGTATCGTCAAGCCCGAACTAAAATGCAGGAGTTGATGACTTAATTACAAGACCTTCTCGAGATGGGGTTTGTAAGACCGAGTTCCTCACCTTGGGGAGCTCCGGTACTATTCGTGAAGAAGAAATATGGCACCATGAGGATGTGCATCGATTACCGCAAGTTGAACAAGGCGACCGTAAAGAATGAATACCCGCTCCCTAGGATCGACGACCTATTTGACCAACTTCAAGGCGCGGGGTGTTTTTCCAAAATTGATCTTCGTTTGGGCTATCACCAAGTGAAAGTAAGGAGCGAAGATGTCCCAAAGACGGCGTTCAGGACGCGCTATGGGCATTATGAGTTTCTAGTAATGCCATTCGGCCCTTGATGAATCGTGTGTGTCGGCCCTTCCTAGACAAATCAGTAATCGTCTTCATCGACGATATAGTCATGTATTCTAAGGACGAAGAGGAGCATGAGTGCCACCTCCGAGAAGTTCTAGGTGTCTTGAGGAATGAAAAATTTTATGCCAAGTTCTCGAATTGCGACTTTTGGTTGTCGGAGGTGCAATTTCTGGGTTACATAGTTACTCGGGACGGAGTGAAGGTGGATCCAGCAAAGATCGAAGAGATGACAAATTGGGAACCGCCCAGAAACCCATCTGAGATCCGCAGTTTCTTAGGTCTAGCGGGATACTATAGAAGGTTTATTCAAGATTTCTCAAAGATCGCATCTCCTTTAACGACTTTGACTCAGAAAAACGTAAAGTTCACATGGACCGAGGTTTAAGAGAAAGCTTTCAGAACCCTTCATAGGAAGCTGTGTGAGGCGCCAATCTTGTCCTTGCCCGAAGGCACTTAAGATTTGGTACTTTACAGCGATGCGTCAAAAATGGGTTTGGGTTACGTGTTGATGCAACGGGGTAAAGTGATCGCCTACGCGTCGAGGCAACTTAAAGAACACGAGAAGAACTTCCCTACCCATGATTTAGAACTAGCCGCGGTAGTTTTCAATTTGAAATTGTGGCGACACTACCTCTACGGAACCAAGTGCACACTCTACACCGATCACAAGAGTTTGAAGTATGTTTTCGACCAGAAGGAGTTGAACATGTGACAAAGACAGTGGTTGGAACTGCTCAAGGACTACGACTGTGAATTGCTCTATCACCCGGGTAAAGCAAATGTAGTAGCCGATGCTTTAAGCCGAAAGGAGTACAGTGGTAGCCTCAAGATTGTTCATGCATGAATTGATTTGGTGTCCAGATTGATTGAGAAATTAAAGATGTACCAGTTTGAGGCATTGAAGGAGGAGAACCTTAAAGATGAGTCTTTGGGGAAACTACATCTTTAGTTGACGGAAGACGGTCGCGGGGTAAAATAATTTAAGGGAAGATTGTGAGTACCTAAGTTAGGAGGCAGTCAAGACTTATTGTTGGAGGACGCCCATAAGTCTAAATACTCTATACATCCGGGTAGCACCAAGATGTATAGAGACCTGAAGATAAATTATTGGTGGCCTGTGATGAAGTTGGACGTAGCAAACTATGTCGAACGATGTGTGACATGCTTGCAGGTGAAGGCCAAACACCAGCGTCCGTATGGAGGCCTTCAATCTATTGAGATACCATAATGGAAGTGGGAACACATAACCATGGATTTCGTGACAAAGTTTCCAAGGACTTCAAGAGGCCATGACACCATCTAGGTGGTGGTCGATCGTCTAACCAAGAGTGCCCATTTTCTAGCCATGAGAGAGACACTACCCATGGACAAATTGGCAAAGCTTTAAATCGAAGAAGTCGTCTCAAGACATGGAGTGTCATTATCCATTGTGTCGGACAGAGATAGCAGGTTCACTTCAAACTTTTGGAGTAGTATCCAGAAGGAATTGGGCACGAGGGTAAAGCTAAGCACGACCTATCACCCACAGACGGATGGACAGAGTGAAAGGACCATTCAGACCCTTGAAGACATGCTCCGGTCGTGTGTCATTGATTTTGGCGGAAGTTGGGACTCCCACTTGCCGCTTGATGGCAAAAATTCACACATATAAAATGTGTCACAATAATGGCGCAAGTATACACCATGTATTGCGTTCGCTTCTCAAGTAATATAATGGTAAGGACCAAATATCGTATCCACAGGGATTGGACTTAACTATGAATCAAATATTTTCACGAACTTCCGGTGCAAAGTTAAGGATTTATAAAATTTGATTGGTTGGTTTAGAGCGAAAATATTAAATATTAAATTTAACAAATGATAAAAAGCGGGTACGGGTGTAAGTTTCCCCGAGAGTATTTTTATAACTTAAATGGTTAACAAAACTGGTCACAATGAAGTCCCACACGATTTCCTCCTCTCGAAGCTACGTCGTATAGGTTGCGATAACGGTATTATTATAAAATTACCACACTAGATAACTTTCGGTTTACCAATTTCACTAAGTAGATCTCGAAGATCTTAGCCCCGTTAGTATGGATAGATGCGCATATCTCTATGACACACCAACTCGACCAACATTTCGGACCTTAGTTCGATTATGCAAAAATCCATATCTCTATGTGATTATTAAAGATTTTCTCAAACTTTCTTGCATCACCCAAGCCGTATTCGGGTCCGCCCCTCTCGGGGTCTAAGACCTAATATTAACACACACAAGTGATCGGCTTGTCCACGTTGAGATGAAGATTCAACTTGGATGACCAAACCGAGAAGCTAGCCAAATGCGGTAACACCCAAGTGTTACATTTTAACCTCTCGGGTTTGGCTTACACCAGCACCCAAATGGGGGTTTAGCTACTGGACATAATTAAAGACATAATGGCAGAAAAGAAGTACTGGAAATTAAATTGCATTAAACTGAAAAATGTTACTGTGGTCACAGACTTACCACAATGGCGACGAAATGCAAAGTGCAGAATTAAAAACTAAATATTAATACAAAACAACTAGCTAAGAACTTGAAAATTAAAAGCTTGGAGATTCTCAGGGAGCTCCAAGGGAGTGATGGAGTGCTTTGTGAAAACTTGGATAAATTGATGGATGTTTCAAATGTCAACCCAAAGCCCCTTTTTATAGTCAAAAAGGGTGAATAGTGTTTTAAAGGATGAATAGTGACTTTTCTTAAGCATGTCTTCTTTTTTGTCTTCATCCTCTTCTTTTCCATGAAAGACTTCAGCCTTGACCCATTTTCAACCTGCAAATCTTCTTCACAAATTGGGAAATAAAATCTTTAAGAAGATTTCCAGCAATCATGTACCACTGTGGTGACTTGCCACATTGGTTCCAAACGTCCAGAACCTGATTTTTAAACTATTTCATGACTTTTTGGATACTTTGGACCAAGGAAAGGGAAAAGGCTCAAATGGGTCTTTGTGATGATAGAAATAAGGGAAAATGTTAGAAAAAGAGAGACAAATAACCCTAAGATATGAGGGTTATCACAACCCCAAACTTAAGTTATTACTTGTCCTCAAGTAATGAAAAGAAAAGAAAATGAAAAAATGAACGAACCAGCAATTTTACGCGGAAGGCGAGTGATGAATTACCTTTGGAACAATGCGGTGTATGATTCTCCTTTGCTCGCATGATCTTTGGTTTGATCGGTAGGTCTTGTATGGTGTGTGTTTGTGGGTTGGGTCGTTTTTGCGGCTTTCCTTCTTTAACTACCCCAAACTTATTTATTTTTGTGGGAAAGGAATATGGTATGAATTTTGCATGTATAAGGTTCCTTTTTCCCATTTTCTTTTTGGCGAAATATATTTTTCTTTTTATTTTTCAAGAAGCCGAATGAGAGTGGAATGGTGTTTTGTCTTTGAAAAATTTCAACTGTTTTGCGGTATTTTCCCCGATATTTGATACAATTACAAAACCCCTCCCCCAAACTTTGAGAATGTGCAACGTCCTCGTTGCATGGGAGAGAGAAAAGGTGGCTAAAAATGGATGCAAAGGTCGTGTATGGGTCGATCGTATCAATAGAGGGCCTACGTCCTCCCAAACCAAATAAACTATATGAACTAATGAGAATATACAGCTGCAAACGTTAGGGCACACACGATATGAACAAGATAATCGGGTAATAACATACATCACCAACCAAAAGGATCAAGGTACGATCATAAAGTATCAAAACATCCCGAAGTTAGACCCGATAGAAGTTAGAACAAAAGATATCACAAAAGACAGATAAAGTATCCAAAAGTCATTGAAATACCCCAAAAATCCAGTAGACGAGGGCTTGCCACAGTGGGGAGTCGCATTCACAGCAGAATCAGCATCGTCGTGGACTGGAAACTGAGGTCGTGGGGCAGCAGGATGTGGGGAGGTGTTGATGGACGCTCTGGCAGAAATGGTGGTGTCGATGATCATGGTGGGAGTAAAGGTGGTCGACGTCGTAGATGGGTTACCACCGTCGCCGGACAAATGGTGAGTGATGGCTCACATCGGTGGATGGTGTGACATGGTGAGTTGGGTTGGATGTGAGGCGTTTTTCCTGATCCATGGAGATGAGAGAGTATGGGTTTGGGTGAGATTTTTGGTTTCCCGACTTTAGGTTTCTTGGAAGATGAAAGAAAAATGGGAGTGTGAGGGAGAGAAGAAAAGTGATGGGTTAGGGGAGAAAAAAAGGGCGATGGGTTAGGAGAGATAGGTTGGTTATGGAGAAGGAAGAACAAAAATTGGTCAAAAAGAAAATAGGAGGGAATGAGAGGGGTAGGGAGAAAAAGTTGATGGGATGAGGTATTAGGGTGGTGTTAGGGTGGCTATAGGAAAGTGGTGAGAAGTTAAAAAAAATATTTTAAAAGAAAAGGAGAGGGAAAGAGTATAGTTTGGTATGGGGAAATGGTGAGGAGTTTTAAAATAATAAAAGAGAAGTAGAGGTTTCGGCTAACAACGACAAAAAAGGTGAAAGTTCTTCTTTTTGTCAAAGAAAAACACTTAAAGAAAATGCCCAAAATGGATGTTGTCCAAAAAGTTATCTTTGCACTACTTTTGAGATACCAAGGTCAAATATCCCTTGGGTCAGGTGTGGGGCTCCTCCATAATATCCAGTGCATTTTTTTATCCACCAGACCAGAACATCTTTTCTTCTTTTCTTTTGAAATTTCTCCCTGCAGTCCTGTCACCACAGTGGTGACCAACTCACCTGCTCCGAGAATAACATAAAAACCTACAAAAATCACAACAACAACAACAACAAAAGTTTTTTTTTTGAGGAAAAAGTTGCATCCATAAAAATATTAGAGACTATTAACCAAAAACAAATACTAAAATTAAAGCACATTATTTAGAAGGTTGTTTCCAACCTTCATGACACAAAAGGGTTCAAAAAGAAAAATCAGAAGGTGAATGAACACCCTAAAAACAGTTTTTTCTTGTGTCGATGGTGTCCCAATTTTGCTTTTTCTACACTTGGTTTCACTCTCATATGTGGTTGCATTTTCTCGAACTAAAGCTCATCCTCACTTTTTTCTTCAAAGCGCTCACCACCAAGAATACACTCTTCAATATTCAGACCTAAGTCTTCACTCAACATATTAATGTATGAACAATCTTCCATCTCACCAGGAGACTTTAGAGACTTAAGGACATTAAAGGTCACTTGTTGGTCATTAACCCTCATCGTGTGCTCACCTTTTTGGACATCAATTAAGGTTCTTCCTGTTGCGAGAAGAGGTCGTCCCAAAATAATTGGGACGTTTTTGTCGGCTTCATAATCTAAAATCAGAAAATCGGCCGGGAATATGAATTTATCAACCTTAACCAATATGTCCTCAATATTTTCCCTTGGATAGGCTATGGATCTATCCGCTAATTGTAAAGTCACGGTGGTAGGGAAGACTTCTCCTATCCCTAACTTGTTAAAAATGGACAATGGCATGAGGTTAATGCTTGCCCCTAAGTCACATAATGCGTGTCCTACCTCTTGGCCTCCTATGGAACACGGGATAGTGAAACTACCCAGATCTTTAAGTTTAGGCCGGATTTTGCATGTGAGAAGCTCACTACATTCCTTAGTCAACGCTACAGTCTCGTATTCACTCAATCGTTTTTTCTTGCTTAAGATGTCTTTGAGAAATTTAACATAGTTTGGCATTTGCTCGAGAGCCTCTACCAAAGGTATGTTAATGTGAAGTTGTTTAAAAACGTCCAAGAACTTCTTAAACTGAACATCCACATTCTTCTGTTTCATCCTACCAGGAAAAGGAAGGTCTCTCAGGTCAGGTTCTGTGTGTTTTTGAACTGCAGTCTTCTTTTCTCGCCTTGTGGTGACAGTGTCACTACTGTGGCGAGTATTGGTTGGTGGGATCTCAGGAGGTGCAAGTGCTTTTGGAGTGACATGCTTGACTACAACAGGGGTAAGTTGAGTTGTTGGGGTCTCTGAAGTTGAAGGAAACAACTGGGGAAAATTTTGCTTGTCAAATTTGTGAGTTATTTCTCCCTCTTCTTGCATGATTGGGATGTCCACTAAGTCTTTGTTGCTCCTAAGTGTAATGGCTTTCACATGCTCTTTGGGTAGGATCTTATGAGTCTCCGTGTCGCTAGGTAATGTGCCTTGTTGTCGACCCCTCATCTCGGATGCAATTTGACCGAGTTGGGTTTCGAAACCTCTCATGGTGGCATTAGTTTGATTAACAAAACCATTGGTCTGATTGATGAAGCTTTTTAGCAGAGACTCTAAAGAACCAAGGTCCATGGAGCTTTGTTGCCTGGGCGCTTGAGAATGTGAACTGTGGTTACAGTTGTGAGATTGTGGTGACTGCCCAATGTTGTGTGGGGACTGCCCACTGTGAGGAAATCCAAGAGGATTTTGGGGTCGGTTCTGTCCAGGACTTACCCCAGGGGGTTGTAGTCCCAGATTTCCTGTCCAAGAAAAATTGGGGTGGTTCCGCCAGTTCGGGTTGTAAGTCTGAGAGTATGGACTGTTCCTAGAGTGATTTCCAACGTAGTTAACTGATATGGGGTTACCTGGACAATTCTCATAAGCATGATTTTCATCACAAAATACACAAGTTTCATTCGATAAATTAGTGTTCATTGCATGCACTTGGTTTTTCTCTCCTATATTCAAGTTATTTTTTACCAAGTTTGTTAACGCGACTATTTGAGCATTTAAAGCGGTGATGGCGTCCACTTTACGAACTCCCTATGCAGTTTTTGGAGGAAGTGCACGGGGGTTCGACCACTCAATATTGGTGTTGGCAACCTTCTATAGGATGTCATACCCTTCATTAGAAGTATTGGCGGTAAACGTACCACCAGTTGTCGCATTAAGGACAATTTTAGCAGCATTGGAAAGTTCATTATAAAATGTTTCCAATTGGATGCAATGGGGGATTCCATGGTGAGGGCATTTCCTAAGAAGTTCTTTAAACCTCTCCCATGCATCTGACACTGCTTTATCTTCTCCTTGTTGAAACAACAAAATTTTATTTCTGAGTTTTACATTCCTCGTCGGAGGGAAGTATTTTTTCAGAAATTTAACCGCAAGCTCCGCCCAAGTAGAAATGGAGTGGGGCGGTTGAGAATTTAGCCAAGCTTTTGCTCTATCTCTTAGTGAAAAAGTGAAGAGCATTAGCCTTAAGGCGTCTTGAGGTACTCCTTGAACTTTAAAAGCGTCCGCAATTTCTAAAAATTATTTTAAATGCAAGTGCGGATCTTCCGACGGTAATCCCCCAAACTGACCCATTGTTTGGATCATTTGGAACATTAGCGGTTTTAATTCAAAATTTGCAGTCGCAATGTTGGGTCTAAGAAATCCCGAATTTAATTGAGCAAATTCGGAGGTAGCATAGTCCCTTATTCCACGGTCTTTGTCATCGGCAATCTTTACCGTACTTTCCGCATTAGGTGGAGGTGGTGGACCATTCGGTCTTCTTCCAACGTCACCCATGGTGTTCGGTTGTCGATTGCCTCTACCTCGTCGACGTCTCCGAACGGTTCTTTCGATTTCGGGATCTAGAGGTACAAGTTCACCGTGTTGTAGCCGTGGCATACAACACGGGAAAAGGAAAAGAAAAACTCGCGACTCGGGCTCAAGTGAAAATCAATATCTTAGGATGTAAAATCTTGCCAATCCCCGGCAACGGCGCCAAAAACTTGATGGCCAAAATGCACACGTATAAAATGTGTCACAATAATGGCGCAAGTATACACCACGTATTACATTCGCTTCTTAAGTAATATAATGGTAAGGACCAAATATCGTATCCACAGGGATTGGACTTAACTAAGAATCAGATATTATCACGAACTTTCGGTGCAAAGATAAGGATTTATAAAATTTGATTGGTTGGTTTAGAGCGAAAATATTAAATATTAAATTTAACAAATGATAAAAAGCGGGTACGGGTGTAAGTTTCCCCGAGAGTATTTTTATAACTTAAATGGTTAACAAGACCGGTCACAATGAAGTCCCACACGATCTCCTCCTCTCGAAGCTACGTCGTATAGGTTGTGATAACGGTATTATTATAAAATTGCCACACTAGCTAACTTTTGGTTTACCAATCTCACTAAGTAGATCTTGAAGATCTTAGCCCCGTTAGTATGGAGAGATGCGCATATCTCTATGACACACCAACTCGACCAACATTTCGGACCTTAGTTCGATTATGCAAAAATCCATATCTCTATGTGATTATTAAAGATTTTCTCAAACTTTCTTGCATCACCCAAGCCGTATTCGGGTCCGCCCCTCTCGGGGTCTAAGACTTAATATTAACACACACAAGTGATCGGCTTGTCCACGTTGAGATGAAGATTCAACTTGGATGACCAAACCGAGAAGCTAGCCAAATGCGGTAACACCCAAGTGTTACATTTTAACCTCTCGGGTTTGGCTTACACCCGTACCCAAATGGGGGTTTAGCTACTGGACATAATTAAAGACATAATAGCATAAAAGAAGTACTGGAAATTAAATTGCATTAAACTGAAAAACTGTTACTGTGGTCACAGACTTACCACAGTGGCGACGAAATGTAAAGTGCAGAATTAAAAACTAAATATTAATACAAGAACAACTATCTAAGAACTTGAAAATTAAAAGCTTGGAGATTCTCAGGGAGCTCCAAGGGAGTGATGGAGTGCTTTGTGAAAACTTGGATAAATTGATGGATGTTTCAAATGTCAACCCAAAGCCCCTTTTTATAGTCAAAAAGGGTGAATAGTGTTTTAAAGGATGAATAGTGACTTTTCTTAAGCATGCCTTCTTTTTTGCCTTCATCCTCTTCTTTTCCATGAAAGACTTCAGCCTTGACCCATTTTCAACCTGCAAATCTTCTTCACAAATTGGGAAATAAAATCTTTAAGAAGATTTCCAGCAATCATGTACCACTGTGGTGACTTGCCACATTGGTTCCAAACGTCCAGAACCTGATTTTTAAACTATTTCATGACTTTTTGGATACTTTGGACCAAGGAAAGGGAAAAGGCTCAAATGGGTCTTTGGGATGATAGAAATAAGAGAAAATGTTAGAAAAAGAGAGACAAATAACCCTAAGATATGAGGGTTATCATCGCTAGTAGAGTTCGCCTACAACAACAGTTACCATTCTAGTATCGGAATGACCCCATTTGAGGCTCTGTATGGCCGAAAATGTAGGAAACCAACTTATTGGCTAGAGGCGGGCGAGAAAAAATTCGTTGGACTAGAAGTGGTGCAAGAAATAGTGAACAAGGTTAAGGTCATTCGAGAATGCTTAAAGGCGGCTTAAGACCGTCAGAAAAGCTATGCGGACAAGAACAGAAGACCAGTGGCTTTCCAAGTGGGGGACCGGGTAATGTTGAAAGTATCGCCATGGAAAGGGATCATTAGGCTTGGAAAATGGGGAAAGATTAGGACTCGTTTCCTCAGACCCTTCCCCATTATTGAGCGTGTAGGACTCCAAGCCTACAAGCTGGAGCTTCCACCTGAAATGGATGGGATTCACCCCACGTTCCACGTGTGTTATTTGAGGAAGTGTCTGGACGAGGAAGAGAGTGTCATTCCATTATCTGAAATCCGGGTGGAAAACAATCGATGTGTGGAAGAGCCGAAAGCCATCCTAAAGAGAGAAACAAAGAAACTCCGCCATAAGGAAGTGGTCATGGTGAAGGTACAATGGAAACACCACCGTGGAGCGAACGTAACTTGGGAAGTAGAGGAAGACATGAAGAAACGATACCCCCACCTTTTTGCTTGAAGAGAGATTTCGGGACGAAATCTTTTCTAAGGAGGGGAGGATTGTAACGCCCCAAAATTTAAAGAAGGTAGTTTAATTTTACTCTTTTAGTAAAGACTTAAATTTCAGCTAATTATAGGAGAATTATGTTTTAGTTAACCTCCATAGAATTTGGATCGCCTTGCACTTGAAAAAACAAATTTTAGACCTCGGTACGTGGATGGCGACTGTGACCGGCGTTTATGCCATGTCACAGTCGCGTGGGGCATAGTCGCCGAGTGGGTATGACTCTCGGTACATTCTCCGCGAGTATGCCCGACGATAGTGCCCTGGGTCATACTCGTCGTGTCACTATCACGGAAGCCCCCGAGCTCTCGGTACATGCGGGGAGATTGTGCCTCGCGATAGTGACCATGTCACTATCGCATGGGTATTGTCGCCGACGGGGAGTTTAGTACTAAAAACCTATCGCGTTCCAAGCTTTCATTATTTCCATCTGATTTGTTGGCTAGGCGATTTTTCTTGGTTCTAGAGGTAAGAAACCCACCTACCTCTCTCTCTCTCTCTTCATAAATTCTTGATAATCATGATCTAAGTTCATTAATGGTATCAATCTAGGGTTTCCATTCACCTACTCTAGAGGAATTGATAGTTTCTCTCAAGGATTCATCCACCCATTCTCCATCTCAAAGGTCTTAGGTTGTATCAAACCTACAAGGTGAGTTCTTCTTGTATCTTTATGGTTTATACATGATTTAAATGCCAATATCTTGTTTTCCTAACCATTCTCTTGTAATAAAGGTAACTAAGGTATTTTGACCTAACTTGTACTTTTGAGAAATTTATAGGGTTTGTACATTCATATGAAAAAACAATATGTGTATCTGGTATACTGATTGATATTTTGTATATGTCTATACATTAACATGGTGGAGGTTTAAAAGACCCGTTTTATATCTTTGGTATTATCAGTTAATCTATGATTTACATGAAAAATGTTACTGGCAAGATGATATGTGTAAAGATGTAAGATACAAACGCATGTTGGTATAGTCATTTGGGAATATGATGTATAATTGCTAAATGAGTAGTTCGGTTGAATTCATGGAAATTATTAATGCATGAAATTATGGACAAGACCCAGAAATAGGCATGGGGTCAATGGGTAATAGTTGTGGGCTCCCGAGCCAGGCAACGACCATTAATTGTAATTTCTTGGGAGAGAGTGAAATCTAGGAGGAATGATCCCATCATTTCTTCGTAGTGGGGCTCAAAACCTGTTGTGTGACCTACTTTTGTGTTTCGTCACCAACAAGAATGTCAGGCCTCCCCTGTTGTCACAAAGTGTGGGTATGCATCGCTAAAGGTGGGAAAGTGTAAGGCCTTTGTATGTTACGGTATTGTAAGTCACGCTTTCGGTATTATTCTACTATTTATTTATAGATTGTATGAACTCACTAGAAGTTCTCCTAACACTTTCTTATTTGTGACTTAAAAAAAGGTTTATTGGCAGGGACCCAAGGCCCCGTGGTCCACTTTTGTGGACCCTACAAGCCCTACCTCATAGACTTGCACCGGAAAAGACATCTTGTCTCCCCCCGGATTCGAACCCTGGTAAGGGAACCCCAGGTAGGAGCGTTTACGGAAGGAAGTTGCCACTAGGCCAAAGACCTAGTGGTTTCTTATTTGTGACTTGTACAATAGGCCAAAGGGATAGCGGGGTGGCAAGCAAGTGAGAGTGGCGCTCTTGGCCATTTTTGGCAACTTTTGGAGCCGGATAGAGAAGTGTCAATGGAGATTTTGAGGAACCTAGAACCCTCTTTTTGGCGATCTTAGTGACACCCGTTCGTAATCTAGATTTTACTAGTCTAGATTAGTAGGTTGTCGTTAAGTATTCATTCATAAGATTTTGTAAACTCCTAATTTACCTTCTCCCCTTTTGGGTGTATACTTTTGGATTTGTTGGGCATCGTGGCATGTAAACAGGTGATTTTGGAAAACTCTATTTTGAGACGTTATATTGCCCAATTTTCAAATTTTATTAATTTAAACTTTTAGGGTGTTACAAGTTGGTATCAGAGCCTTAGTTTAAGTGAACTAGGTATGTTAGCAAGGTGCCTAGACTTAGACTCAGACACTAGGCTATGATTTACGAGAGCTGGGTAGAACATCTAGGATGAGGAATCATGGATTAACGGAATTACACCAGTTGAGAATTGTGATAATGGTGATGAGAATTCTTGTGTAAATGTATATTCATAATTGCACTTAGTTAACGCCATTATGAATGTATTCTTACCTAAGCATGCTTGCTTCACCGTTACTATGATGATTGATAAGTGTAGTAGTACGATATTAGTCTATGGTTATTACCCTATCTCTCATCTCTTTCTCGTGTGGTTTACAGTTTGCGATGGTTAACACTCGAAGTCGGGTACCTAACCACGAAGATGTTCCCGAAGTTAGTGTAACCGCTCCTGGCCCTTCAAGGGTGGGGGATTTTACCGAACCCCCAATTCCTCAAATGTTGGTGGGACGGGTGGAAACAGTACCCCGGGTAAGCTTGGTTACCGACGATCCCGTTGTTCAAGAAATAGACCCTCAAACCGCGATGATGGCTATTTTTTTGCAAATGATGAACTTGGCTAAGGATAAAGAGACGAAAGGTTGATAAAATTGATGGAAGAAAAGGACGCCGGGAATTGGAGGTGGGAGACGGTTGCAGAGAATGCAGTAGTAGGCTCCAGGGGTACGATAAATGCCTTGGGTACCGAAGAACATGTCATTGTGGGGGCTAGAAGGGTGGAAAAAGGGTGTACTTTCAAATCATTTCTGGGTTGTAGACCCGCAGAATTTCCAGTAACAACAGACCCGGTGGCATGTATGAGGTGGCTCCGAGGGATTGAATTAGCGTTTGAATCAAGTGAGTGCGGAGAATCTCAGAAAGTTAGGTTTGCTTCACAGATGTTCAGGGACGAAGCCTTTGAATGGTGGAATGTAGTCCGAGCCACTCTGGAGCCGACGATATTAGCTCAACTAACGTGGGGAGCTTTCAAAAAGAAAGTGATGGAGAAATATTGTAACAAGTGGGTTTTGGACCGAATTGAAGATGAGTTTCGGAACTTGAAGAAAGGTGACAAATCGATAGCCGAGTACTCCCGGCTATTCATGGATAAATTGAGTTTTGTGGGACATCTGGTTCCCAACGAGAAGGCCATGGTCAAAACGTACCAAAAGGGATTACCCGCGGAATTGAAGACCATCGTGAGAAATGCCAAGGTGGCGACTCTTCAAGAACCTATCGAAGAATCTCAGTTGGTGGAAGACGATCAAGTTCAAGGCAAGGAAGAAAAGGCCCGAGCCAGTGAAAAGTGGAAGTGGGAAGGTCGGTCGGGGCCTCCTCAAAATCCAAGGCCTTTTGTAGGGAACCTTAGAGTCGAACCACGTCGGGAACCGAATTGGTGCCCAAAGTGCAAGAACAAGCACTTTGGTCCATGTCGCACTACCTCGACGAGATGCTTCAAGTGTGGAAAGGTTGGCCATACCATCAAGGATTGTCCCATCAAAATAATGACTTGCTTCGAATGTAAAGAGTCCGGACATGCCCGAAGAGATTGTCCCAAGTTGAAGATGGGGGGGAACCTTGGAAAGAAGGAAAACCCTCCCAAGGCGTTGGGTAGGGCATTCCAGATGACTGTGGAAGAAGCCAAGGTATCCGCGGATGTTGTATCAGGTACGTTCCTTGTTAACTCCGTACCTCCATACATCTTATTTGATTCTGGCGCGAATTTATCTTTTGTATCAAACTCTTTTTCGCAACGTCTGTCTACACCTGTAACTTCTTTAAATGAAGCCTTAGTAGTTGAAGTAGCGAATGGTTGTCAAGTTTTGGTTCGAGAAGCATTAAAGGGTTGCATGGTCGTGATAGAGGAAAAGAAATTTCCAATAGACTTCCTACCGATGTCGATCAGTGGGTTTGACATAGTCATAGGAATGGATTGGCTTGTTAGCAACGGCACGGAAATCCATTGCGCAAAGAACTTTATCTGAATCCCCATCGTTGGGGAGGAGGCGGTGATCGTCTATGGAGAGCGAAGAATGGGAGAAGTTACGATCATTTCCATGGTAAAGTCACGGAGGTGTTTGATCAAAGGATGTGCATCATTTTTGGTGTATGTTCTAGATGCCAAACTAGAGAAGAAGCGAATATAAGACATAAAGGTTGTCCGAGATTACCCCGACGTTTTTCCCGATGATCTCCCCGGCCTACCGCCCGACAGACAAGTGGAGTTTTGGATCGACCTCCTTCCAGGAGAGGCCCCGATTGCGCGTGCATCGTATCGTCTAGCCCCAACTGAAATGCAGGAGATGATGACTCAATTACAAGACCTTCTCGAGAAGGGGTTTGTAAGACCGAGTTTCTCACCTTGGGGAGCTCCGGTACTGTTCGTAAAGAAGAAATATGGCACCATGAGGATGTGCATCGATTACCGCGAGTTGAACAAGGAGACCGTAAAGAATAAATACCCGCTCCCTAGGATCGACGACCTATTTGACCAACTTCAAGGCGCGGGGTGTTTTTCCAAAATTGATCACCGTTTAGGCTATCACCAAATGAAAGTAAGGAGCGAAGATGTCCCAAAGACAGCGTTCAGGACGCGCTATGGACATTATGAGTTTCTAGTAATGCCATTCGGCTTGACGAACACCCCCGCCGTCTTTATAGACTTGATGAATCACATGTGTCGGCCCTTCCTAGACAAATCAGTAATCCTCTTCATCGACGATATGCTCGTGTATTCTAAGGACGAAGAGGAGCATGAGCGCCACCTTCGAGAAGTTCTAGGTGTCTTGAGGAATGAAAAATTGTATGCCAAGTTATCGAAATGCAACTTTTGGTTGTCGGAGGTGCAGTTTTTGGGTCACATAGTTACTCGGGACAGAGTAAAGGTGGATCCAGCAAAATCGAAGAGATGACAAATTGGGAACCGCCCAGAAACCCATCTGAGATCCGCAGTTTCTTAGGTCTCGCAGTATACTATAGAAGGTTTATTCAAGATTTCTCAAAGATCGCATCTCCTTTAACGACTTTGACTCAGAAAAACGTAAAGTTCACATGGACCGAGGTTCAAGAGAAAGCTTTCAGAACCCTTCAAAGGAAGCTGTGTGAGGCGCCAATCTTGTCCTTGCCCGAAGGCACTGAAGATTTTGTACTTTACAGCGATGCGTCAAAAATGGGTTTGGGTTGCGTGTTGATGCAACGGGGTAAAGTGATCGCCTACGCGTCGAGGCAGCTTAAAGAACACGAGAAGAACTACCCTACCAATGATTTGGAACTAGTCGTGGTAGTTTTCAATTTGAAATTGTTGCGACACTACCTCTACGGAACCAAGTGCACGCTCTACACCGATCACAAGAGTTTGAAGTATGTTTTCGACCAGAAGGAGTTGAACATGCGACAAAGGCGGTGGTTGGAACTGCTCAAGGACTACGACTGTGAATTGCTCTATCACCCAGGTAAAGCAAATGTAGTAGCCGATGCTTTAAGCCGAAAGGAGTACAGTGGTAGCCTCAAGATTGTTCATGCCAGAATTGATTTGGTGTCCAGTTTGATTGAGAAATTAAAGACGTCACAGTCTGAGGCATTGAAGGAGGAGAACCTTAAAGATGAGTCTTTGGGGAAACTACATCTTCAATTGACGGAAGACGGTCGCGGGGTAAAATTATTTAAGGGAAGAGTGTGGGTACCTAAGTTAGGAGGCAGTCGAGACTTATTGTTAGAGGACGCCCATAAGTCTAAATACTCTATACATCCGGGTAGCACCAAGATGTATAGAGACCTGAAGATAAACTATTGGTGGCATGTGATGAACTTGGACGTAGCAAACTATGCCGAACGATGCGTGACATACTTGCAGGTGAAGGCCGAACACCAACGTCCGTATGGAAGCCTTCAATCTCTTGAGATACCGTAGTGGAAGTGGGAACACATAACCATGGATTTCGTGACAAAGTTGCCAAGGACTTCAAGAGGCCATGACACCATCTGGGTGGTGGTCGATCGTCTAACCAAGAGTGCCCATTTTCTAGACACGAGAGAGACACTACCCATGGACAAATTGGCAAAGCTTTACATTGACGAAGTCGTCTCAAGACATGGAGTGCCATTATCCATTGTGTCGGATAAAGATAGCAGGTTCACTTCAAACTTTTGGAGTAGTCTCCAGAAGGAATTAGGCACGAGGGTAAAGCTAAGCACGGCCTATCACCCACAGACGGACGAACAGAGTGAAAGGACCATTCAGACCCTTGAAGACATGCTTCGGTCGTGTGTCATTGATTTTGGCGGAAGTTGGGACTCCCACTTGCCGCTAGTAGAGTTCTCCTACAACAACAGTTACCATTCTAGTATCAGAATGGCCCCATTTGAGGCTTTGTATGGCCATAAATGTAGGAATCCAACTTGTTGGCTAGAGGCGGGCGAGAAACAATTCGTTGGACCAGAAGTGGTGCAAGAAATGGTGAACAAGGTTAAGGTCATTCGAGAACGCTTCAAGGCGGCTTAAGACCGTCAGAAAAGCTATGCGGACAAGAAAAGAATACCAGTGGCTTTCCAAGTGGGGGACCGGGTAATGTTGAAAGTATCGCCATGGAAAGGGATCATTAGGCTTGGAAAACGGGGAAAGATTAGCCCTCGTTTCCTCATACCCTTCCCTATTATTGAACGCGTAGGACTCCAAGCCTACAAGTTGGAGCTTCCACCCGAATTGGATGGGATTCATCCCACGTTCCACGTGTGTTATTTGAGGAAGTGTCTGGCCAAGGAAGAGAGTGTCATTCCGTTATTTGAAATCCGGGTGGAAAACAATCGATGTGTGGAAGAGCCGAAAGCCATCCTAGAGAGAGAAACGAAGAAACTCCGCCATAAGGAAGTGGTCATGGTGAAGGTACAATGGAAACACCACCGTGGAGCGAACGTAACATGAGAAGCAGAGGAAGACATGAAGAAACGATACCCCCACCTTTTTGCTTGAAGAGAGATTTCGGGACGAAATATTTTCTAAGGAGGGGAGGATTGTAACGCCCCAAAATTTAAAGAAGGTAGTTTAATTTTACTCTTTCAGTAAAGACTTAAATTTCATCTAATTATAGGAGAATTATGTTCTAGTTTACCTCCGTAGAATTTGGATCGCCTTCACACTTGAAAAACCAAATTTCAGACCTCGGTATACGGATGGCGACTGTGACCGGCGATTATTCCATGTCACAGTCGCGTGGGGCATAGTCGTCGAGTGGGTATGACTCTCGGTACATTCTCCGCGAGTATGCCCGACGATAGTGCCGCGGGTCATACTCGTCGTGTCACTATCGCGGAAGCCCTTAAGCTCTCGGTACATGCGGGGCGATTGTGCCTGACGATAGTGACCATGTCACTATCGCATGGGCATTGTCGTCGACGGGGAGTTTAGTAATAAAAACCTATCGCGTTCCAAGCTTTCATTATTTCCATCTGATTTGTTGGTTGGGCGATTTTTCTTGGTTCTAGAGGTAAGGAACCCACCTACCTCTCTCTATCTCTTCATAAATTCTTGATAATCATGATATAAGTTCATTAATGGTATCAATCTAGGGTTTCCATTCACCTACTCTAGAGGAATTGCTAGTTTCTCTCAAGGATTCCTCCACCCATTCTCCATCTCTAAGGTCTTAGGTTGTATCAAACCTACAAGGTGAGTTCTTCTTGTATCTTTATGGTTTATACATGATTTAAATGCCAATATCTTGTTTTCCTAACCATTCTCTTATAATACTTTTGGATTTGTTGGGCATCGTGGCATGTAAACAGGTGATTTTGGAAAACTCTATTTTGAGACGTTATATTGCTAAATTTTCGAATTTTATTAATTTAAACTTCTAGGGGGTTACAAACATGCTTATCGTCTTCCTTTGAGCATGCTTATTCTTCATATATATCCAGGATATCAAGCTCTGGATAGGAATTAATTACTCAACCACACTTCAAATAAAGGAAGTGTAAGAGGTGATATACTAATTTATCATGCAAGAGTTCAAACTTAAGAAACACAACAAGCAATATTTTCCCTCATGGACTATAAGTTAACATTCCCTCACATGACATATTTTTTTTTCTGCAAAGCTTCCATAGGAATCCATATGCCACGTCGTTGTTGCTTAAGCTTGAAAAGCGTACTTGTTTTAACAACGGAAAGAGGTTCCTTCAGCAGTTCAGCTTTAGGTCTTTAAGACCTTTGGCCTATATATATATATATATATATATATATATATATATATATAGCCTTAGGTTCATTTCAGAAATGGTAAATATATGAGAAATAGAGAAGTAATCCTAGCATTCATATGATCAAGATCGGATTTGACTGGTCAAATATTTCGGCTTTGACTGGTCAAAATTTGCGGCTATTCCAAAAATAGGACACTTTCGTAATTTTTACAAAATACACGGGTTGTGTTCATATATGAACATGTATAATTCACATATGAACAATACGTTCATATGTGAATCAGTGTAATTCACATCTGAACTCTTTTAACTGATTCATATGTGATCTAATTAACTGATTCACATATGAACTAATTAACTGTAAGTTCATATATGAATCAGTTGAACTAATTAACAGATTCATATATGAACTTTTGTGATTCATATATGAACTAATTAATTGATTCTCATATGAACTAATTAACTGATTCACATATGAACTAATTAACTGATTCACATATGAACGTATAGTTCATACGTGAATCATATAGATTCATATATGAACTCATCCCGCGTATTTTATGAAACTACCCCTCTACCTTCTATAGACCATGGCAAGGAATTATTCGGTGCTTCGCGGTCAAAGCCGCAAATGTTGACCAGATGAATGGCTAATATTACTTCTTTATTTCTCATACATTTACCGTTTCTCAAATGAATATATATATATATATATATATATATATATATATATATAGTCTCTGAAAGTCCATCACTAGTAGAAACTACATCTTAAGCTGCATGGATTATATTACAGTAGAGATCCGGGAACATACTTATGTACTCATTATTTGTTTGGTTTTACTTATGTTCAATAAATTATGAAATTTTGGTTGCAATTTCGTTATATTATATTGACTTATTAAATTTAATCATGAATACACATATATCAATGGATGATGGCACACTTCTTTTATTAAGAAGTCAACAATTAGCGGTGGTTCACTTGGTTTGTTTGGTGGTGCATTTTATTATACATCGTTGACGTCAAAACAGAAACCAAATCAGTCTACCTACCCGTGATATGAGGTTGCATAGACAATGGGTACGAGACGATATGTTGTCCAGTATCTCATTAAGTGGTAAATGTTGAGAACTAATTCGTATGAGTGAGATCACAAGATATTGTGTCAAAAGTTAAAGAATGAGGGTGGTCATCGACCAACTCAACGTATGTCAATTTAAGAGCATGTTGCTAGATTTTTGCATATCGTTGGAAATGATTTAAGAAATCGTTTTGTCTCTTGGTTTTATCGTCGGTCTGGATCAGCCACAAGTAGGCTTTTCCATCAAGTTTTGAGCACAATTATATCATTATAAGATCAATATCTTAGACAACCAAACGGTGATAGGGTTCTGTAACACCCTAATTTTTATCTCAATTGAGGAAAAATGTTGATCTGGGTGAATCGGTAAAGGAAGAACTAAATATGGAGTATGTCTATAGTGCCATGTGGTTATGACACTTGTCACAATAGCACCAATGGTACTAAGAGTATGGTCGTCTCGGCTATAGTGCCATGTGGTTGTGACATCTGTCACAATAGCACAAATGGTACTGAAAGTGTCGTAGTCCTGGCTATAGTGTCATGCAGTTGTGACATGTGTCACAACAGCACCGACGTTACCGAGTGTTTGGTCATCCCAACGAATGTGCCAGTAAGTTATAGCAATGGCACGATAACTGACATAATATCATCAAATGTACCGGGAGAACGGTCATAAACAGTCAGTGAGCGGCCGGAAGATCGGTTGGTGAGCATCCAGGAGAACGGTCAAGGAACGGTCGGGAGAACGGTCGAGGAACGTCCGAGAAAACGGTCGAAAAACGATCGGTACGGTTGAGGCTACAATGCCCGGTGACAATGCCCAATGGCATAGTCGTAGAGCAATGTACCAGATTCGGTACATCCCGAGCGACAATGCCCGGCGACAATGCCATTGGCATAGTCGCGAGCGGGTGCAGACCTTAAAAATCGGATTTTCTAGGGTTTTCTTCATTTGGTCATAACTTCTTCATTTTTCATCCATTTTGGGCGATTCTCGAGGCTATGGTTTCGTAGTTTGAAGCATGTCAAGATGGAAACAAAGATGATTAATGGTTCCTTGATGATTTTGGGGTTTATAAAAGTTTAAAGGTAAGCCTCTAATCCACCATCTATTAACCTAGGGTTTTGATCTCTTTGCACCCACAACCTCTAATCCTTCCTTATGGTATATGTTGGTGTTTTGGAAGTAAATGAAGTATTTTGTGAGCTTCACATATTGTCTTGAGGGCTGGTTCAAAGGATTGCATCTCTTCACCAAAGGGAGCTCAAGTTTTGGGGTAAAACCTAGATTTAGCCTAAATCTAGCAAGGTGAGTTCAAGTTGATTTGTGAAAACGTTGTACATGCCAAAAATGTTCATTTTAGAGTATTTATGTGTTTTACATAATTATTAACAAATGTTGAAAACTTTGATGAGTTTTGCTATATGAACTAATACGATTTTATAAACCTGGTGGAACACCATATTTAAGATTTTTGGACACTTTGACAAATTAATCATAAATGAATGTGTTTTGATGATTTATTATATATATATATATATATATATATATATATATATATATATGGAGAGTAATTGGTATAAATGCACTTTTAACATATGTTTTGGAAATATGCATAGATTATGTTATGGGACGTTTTGAAAGTGTAAATGGTGTGAGTTCTTTTGGAAAAAGGGTTTGTCCCAACCCAATGTTGTGTTTTGAGTTATTCATGAGTTTAAAGTATGTGTTTGCACAAACGTAGGTTGTTCATGTTTTATCACATATTATGGCTTTTATCATATGGTCATTTGATTGGTTGAGCTTAAGGCTCGATTTTTGTCTTTATTGGGTATTGGGGACATTTGTCTGGTTTTAATAGCTTAATGTGGAGCGTTACGTGTGAGTTGCATTTATTGCACTTTATTTAGAGAATACATGTTTTGAGTTCGTGTGTCATTCATTTGGAGTCACGTACTTTAGACTATAATGCATTGGATCCATAGGCATATAAGTCAGTCATATTTAATAGTGAGGAGTCTTGATATTCTCACTTTGGGAAATATGTCGTGTTGGCATTGTTGTTGTCCCGGTTTTTGTAGAGATGAACCTCTATGGGTTGTACTCCGGGACCATGGGTTTTGTGGTTTAGATGCTCTAACTCTTGTGCACGATGGTTAAACATCTTGGGGTCGTCAAGTAAGGAGTTTGAGACTTTTATCTTGAATGCTAGTAAGTATGCACTAAAGGTCTATTGGGAACCTTGAGGTTGTAACTTACTAGAAAATGAATAGGCAATAAGATCGTGTATCCTTGAGGTGTAGCTTGGCAAAGGAGGCAATAAAGGATACGAGGTGTAGCTTATTAAAGCATGCAATAAAGTCTGACTTTAGGTGTAGCTTATTAAAGCAGGCAATAAAGTCACGATCTGAGGTGGAGTTCGACAACATAGTTATGTGGCTTAACTTTGTGTTCCGCCACGTACAATGGAAGCGGGTCTCCCCCGTCACCGAAAGGTGTTGTTTAGGTATTTGATTTTATTATCCATGTTTTCGGTGACGTTTTATATATATAGGTTTTTACCCATGATTTATGGGATGAGTATTATGCCTCACCCACGATTTGGGCGTTTCGAGATAACGTGTTTTCATAAATTGGGAATTCATTTACTATTCACGTTTTGGGTGAGTTTTGGGTTGAGTTTACTTTACGAAGGAATGTTTTATATTGGGGTCTTCGTCTTTAAAATTGTGTGTGTTGGAAAACGTTTATATTGGTGTTTCCATCACCTAAAATGCACGTTATTAGAAAACGGGTCGTTTTCATATTTAAAGTAAATTATTTTGGAAATAATGATTTAAGTTGCACTCATTCCTTTTAACCATTTATATAATCATGATGAAAACTCTTGAACTCACTAGGCGTTAGCCTAACCTTTTATAATTGTCGGCATGTGCATCAGGTTCAGTTGGGGAATGATACTAGCGACACCGTGAAGGGATGAGTGCTAGTTATATGCACAAGAGAGAGTAGCTTGGGTGAATTATTCCGCACTTTGGGAATAGCAACTTGGATTAGGTTTAGTAACACCCGACTCTATTTAGTATTGGTATAAGCCTCGATTTAATGATTGATGGGATTAAATGTATGATTGAATTTGAGGTATTTTCAAGTATGGATTTGTAGAAAGGGATTTTTACCCTTTACTTGATGTAATATCGAAATTTTTAATTAGTTTCTCTTTTCAGATTTGAGGGTGTTACAGGTTCCAAAAGAAATTCAAGAACAAAGAAGATTTTATCCATCTTTTAAGGATTGTATAGGGGCAATTGATGGAACACATATTCGTGTGAGAATACCTAGTAAAGACGCCCCGAGATATCGTGGTCGTAAGGGATATCCAACGATAAATGTACTAGCAGCATGTACATTTAATTTAAAGTTCACATACATTTTGAATGGTTGGGAAGGCATGACATCAGACTCGAGAATCATAAAAAATGCACTCACTAGAAATGACAAACTACTCATTCCCAAAGGTAATATTTTAAACCGAAGTTGGTTATATAATTGATCTTATATTATTATACTAAGTTTATTTTTTTCATAGGTAAATACTATTTGGTTGATGTCGGCCTACCCCATAGAAGTTCGTTGATTGCACCTTATAGAGGTGTTAGATATCATTTGAAGGAATATTCGTCTCGTGGACCTCAAAATTCACGAGAGTTATTTAACCTTCGGCATGGATCATTACGAAATGCTATTGAAGGAGTCTTTGTTGTTTTAAAGAAAAGATTTCCTATAATTAGAAGTACGACGGAACCACTTTACTCGTGTGAAACACAAGCAGACATATTTTTAGCATGTTGCATCTTACATAACTTTTTACTTGGCGAAGATCGTGTCAAGAACTTGAAGAAGTGTTACACGGGGTATTAAATGCAACACAAGAAGAAGAAAATCATGCGCCAAGAGACATAGATGATAGAGGAGAACAAATTCAAAGTTCAATTGCAAATGAAATATGAAGTGGTTACTCGTTGTATCTAAACAACGAAAGTAATGTCTAAATCGTTGTTTAATATTGTATGGTGATATTTGAATTTGATGGATGATTAATGATTAATGTTTGGATTTATTTAAATTATGTATTATATTTAATTGTTATTCATATTTTTTAGATTAATAATGTTAAGTTTAATATGTATGCTTACTACCCACTAATTGATCATGAGTAAAAAGGTAAACCGATGGAAATACGGGGAAGAGAGCCATTTGTTTGGACTCCGCAGATGGATGTTGCATTCATTCAGGCAATGCTTAAGGAACAAGATAAAGGTAACAGGGTTGACGGAACATTCACTTCCCAAGCATATGCCGATATGGTGGATGAGTTAAGTAAAAGTCTTAACAAAGATTTCAACAAAAATTATTTGAAGACTCTGAAAGATCATTTTGCTCAGTGTTATGACATTTTTCGCGGTGTTTCGTTAAGTGGTTGGACTTCTGAGACAAAGTTATTTGAGGTAGAAGAAGAGATTTGGGAAGCATTGATAGCAGTATATGTTTTTAGTAATTTAATTTATAATATTTTCTGATTATTATTTCTAATACGATTATTATTTATTTTTAATAGGAAAAACCAATGCTGCAAAATGGAACTACAATGAAATGTTATAATTGTTTGCTAGAGATAGGGCAACAGGTGGTATTGCTGAAACAGCCAAAGAAAGAAGAAAACGAATGACCACCAATCAACAAAGACCAAAAACTATTGATGAAATTGATCGAATGATATCTATCAATGAGACCAGTTTGGAGAATTCAACACTAGTGACGATATTCAAGTTACATCTACCATGCCAGCATCACAAATAAACCAGCCAAAGGTAACCACATCAAAAAGTAAGAAAAGAAAGGTGGAAGAGGAAGATGTTACGACTTCTAAGATAACGGCGGCCATAGGTGATGTAGCTAAAGCTATTAGAGAAAGTACTATGGTATTGAGTTTGTTTACATTGTATATCAATGAGCATTTATATTTGAATTTATCAGATTTCTGATTATCGTTTTTAACTTTTTATAACACGTATTCGAAAGATCTCATCTATCTGTGTACTTAGGGGAAGAGATATATAACGAGCTCGATATGGTGGGTGTGGGACCTGAAAAGATATCACGTGCATATATTTTTCTAGTGACAAATCCATAAAAAGCACACGCATTATTTGGTTTTCCTCTTCCAATGAGGATGTCTCTTGATAGAAAGGATGGGTGCAAATTATTAGGGTATCAATTTATTCGACTATACGATTTTTATTCGGATTTTGAGTTTAGTTTATCATCCTCTTTTTGCATCAAAGACTATGTTACGTAAAGTGAACTTGTTTATAAGTTAATTGCTCAATTGATGTGTTTGACGGTTTTTATGGATGATAAAAATGTTATTTGATTTTTTTATTGATTAAATATGTAATGTTTGCAACTTTTTTATTATAAATTTTTGTATAATTTATTTTGACAATGTCTCATAATAAATATTATTAAAATAAATAAATTTTACACGGTAGATTGATGAACTCGTAATTTATATTGAACCAATACAAGATGAATTCATCGTTTATTTGATTATAAGTATTAATTTTTATTGACAAATACAATAAGGGTATATTTGTCAAAATTACAACTTTCTTTTCCTTTCCCTCCTTTTTTAAAATACAAAAAGTTATTTCCTTTCCTTTTTTTTTCCGAACATAAATATTTTTTTTCCTTTCCTTTATATTCCTTTCCTTCCAGATTTGAGAACATAACGTTAGTAAGCTATGAAGCATAACTCATTGTTTTGTTGATTTTGTGTTCCATTTGATCTTGTAAATACATTGTGACTCCCGTTTTATCAACATAATTGATATATATCTCTCTCTATCAACGTACATTATCATACCGATAGTGAAATCACGTTAAATCTTGTGCCTGAATTTTGCATCCATTTACATTACTTGTGTCTTTAAGCTTGGTTATTGCATTTTCATTCTTCGTGGATGGTTTATTGTTAACTAAGGTGTCGTTTGTTTTTTAAGAGGTTTAAATTCTGAAGTCTTAATTTAGTTATGATTAATAAGAGGTGGTATGTAAAAAGGTCTGAACAATTTAGACTTAGAGAGATTAAGAGATTTTTTTTAAAAAACAAACAACCCCTAATTGTCATTTACACGAGGCTAGACCCTTGTTTCCACATTATTATACTAGGTTGATCATATTTGGATTTTGGTCGCTTTGTTTGGGACAGTTCATGATCACTTGGTATTATTTGTGCTGACCACTCTCGTACTGTAAATATTGTAATGTAATTGATTGTATATTTCTGTAGGCATTAGGCACAAATCACACTACATCATAACAGATTTAGCGGTTCGAGGCATGTACGACTCAGAACAAAAGCTGAAAACCCTGCGTTTAAGTATGTATGTATGTATGTATGTATGTATAAACGCAACACCTTCTGATTATATATTACTTTAGGCATTTGATTAATCAGATGCATACTTTCACTCATAATTGGCTCAAATGCAACATTTGATTTTCTCTATCAACTCTGCCCGAATGGCCCGCCCCAGTCGGGCTTGCTATCAATCAAAGCCCTCGCGCATCAGGTACATGGCAAATCTCATATCTGTCACTAATAAGCAGAAGATTCTAAGGACTTATTATTTCGCTACACGCTCATTTGTGAATTTTGTGCCTTAATGTTGAGGCTTGATCATTTTGAAGTTTTTAACCAATGAATAATACGTAGAATCTCATGTTGAATACCTAATTATTTAATTTGCGTGTCGTTATATGTGTTTATTTGATTTGAACATGGGGTGAATTGCAAAATTGCTTGATAATTGGTATAGATGAAGAAGGCATAGCGGCAGAATAATGAAGAGATGCATATATGGCATTCTGGATTTGATTTGCCGAAATTCGCACCCTATTCTCAAAACAAGTGTTGATATGAATGCCGTTGCAAATGAAACATTAACATTTGGTTTGGTCTGAAAGTCTTATTTCACTGATTGAGAAGAGGCAAGACTGAAGTGTGAAATCACAATCGATAAGACTGTTTGTTTTAATGTTGAATGTATGTAACTGTCTATATTACCATTTGCCCCTCAAATATTATGCATCTGAAATGTGGAACTCTTTTTGGGGATGGAGGGGTAAAGTTTAATATAAATGGCATCCAAGACAGATGGTATCTATTCTTGATGTCTAGGTTTATGATTGTTCAATAGCTTATTTTCAGAACTTATTCTCCTTTCCTTTTTTTCTGGACTCTTTAAATCCCATGTCTTCGATTATTTTTCTTTAATCGTCAATTTGCTTAACGAAAGGAGTATTGAATTTGTTGAGGGATATCTTGAAAGGTTTTAGGTACAGTTAGTTGGCTTATTTCTCTTTTAAATTCAAGTTCAATATGGACTTCATTCGTTCCAATACTAAGCCGATTGATTCTGGTGATCATTATATATATGCTCTTATGTTTTAATTGTGTATATTGGAACAACACAATGGTTTGGTGTAGAGAGCAAGTATATAGGCTTTGGAGTTTATACATCTTGTGAAGTATGTGCATTTTCTTTTAACCACAGCGTGGTGGATAAAGACAAGGGGATGATAAAATCAACCCGGGTTCGAATCCTACCATCTACATATGCGCTTGAGGGCTGTGGGTGAAGCCCACAATCGTGATTTGCCTTGGGATTAGTGTGGGTGAAGCCTCGGATCACCCATTTCCAAGAAAGAAATAGGTAGTTTTAACATGATAACTTTCTAGAAAAGGAAATGTTGCAATTTTCATTGGATATCAGTAAAAATGTTGCAATTTTCATGCAACATCCTAACACAAAACAACTTTCATAGGATAGTGGAAGTACTCTACAATATTTTATACACCACCGAACCTGCTGAAGCAAGGCAGAACCTATGTGTCTCCAACTCTAACTTCTAATCCGATTCTTGAGGGATAATTAAGAAAATTAATCAGATTTTATCTGATTTTTGAACTATAAATTAAAGCCTTTCCCTATTGATTTAACACACTGAAAAACTGCTCTCTCTCGATCTCTGTGCTCTCCGCCTAAGCTTTCTGTCTCAAGTTTGCATTAAGTTCAATCACTATCGCTGTTAGTGTTTGAATACGCTGCATCAAATCCTGGAGGTTTAGCGAATATAAGTCTCACAGCGTTTAAAGAGATCCGCCAAAAACCTTTAAGGACAGGTTTATAAAACCGTGCAGTTCGAGTTCGTGTGTTGTTCTCGTTGGAGAATATCTAAACAGGTTGGTTTTACATTTTCTGTTGTGTCTTTCGTTTCCGTCTCTGTTTCTACCGTTTCTTCTAACGAATCTATCGCGAAGGATAGTCTCGTTATTAGGTTCACCTAATAATCATTCAAAACAGTTTTTGTCTTATTTAAATTATTAAACTTTATAAACAAAGTTTGTAACTTTGTAAATAAAGTTTGGATTTTTATAATTAAAATTGTTGTTTATATATAAATCTTGTTGCTTTATTTCAAGTGAATTTTACTAATCTAAAAATCAACATTAGCACATCTCAAAAATGGAAATCTTTATCGTTTCAAGATATGGACACTTGGGCAGATCACTCACTCATTTAAACTAATGTTTCATGTAATCGAAGTTTCAAGTTCAAGTCTAACAATGCCTTTTTTTTTTGCAGTGAAGAAGCAGACGAGTGATCTACTGATATTATGTGAGTTCTCAACGATGGTTTAAACGAACATGACATGGACATCTTCTATAACATTTTGTTTATCATCTTGAAATTGTTGTCTTTATTGGATTTGGAAGTTAACTGATCAAACTTGTGTTGTAATTCAGGCAATCTTCTTGTCAAGTGGAAGATCATTTTTCACAGGTATGTGTATCAATGAATCTTCTATGACATGATATTCATTGAGCATGAACAGATACATTTTGACTTTTAAGTCTTGTCCCTGACAAACCGAGCCTGCTTGAGGTTGAAATATGGCAAGGACCGGTTAGAGCCGGTACGACCGTCAGGCCCCAATTGTCTCTAAGTACAAGTATGTTTACTGGTTACCATGGAGAAGATGAGGACCAATATTTTGAAAAATGCAAGTTTCGATTTAAATTTCTTATATTAACATTTATATTGAAAACCTAGTGAATTATTGTCCTTTTTATTTATGCATCCTGCTCCCTTTTTATATTTGTGGTCAAAGAGTATGGGTGCACGTACCATCATTGTGTTACTTGTAGGTACGAGATTCGTTTAGTTAGGAGGAGTACTTTGTAACCTTTTGGGTTGGTTCAGAATGGCAATCATTAGACCATTTGTTGTCTCCAAAAATGAATGACTTACTTGGTTTTGATATAAATTGGACTCATTTCGCTTAGGTGCTATGAATCCGTGGTCATGACATTATGTCAAATCGTTTATAAGACAAAACTTAGGGGTTGTTTACAAAACGCTAACCCGGTAAGCACTTACCGGGCCATTTACCTTATCAGATGAACATGACAAGGGCAAAAAATCTTACCTGATAAGAACTATGACAAGGATAGAGAGTCTTACCCGGTAAAGTAAATTAGAGTGTCGAGTCCTACCGGTAAGTGCTTACCGGACAAGCATTTGGGTAAACGGCCCCTTAATCCGTTTTTCAATGTGTGTCTAGTGATGAACCCAAATCTCATAGTCGGAACGGAGAAAAAACTCCAACTAATCAATAAAGATAAAACAACATTCTGCCATATGTTAATTTGGTAATAAAAACTTGTCGAGCGTTTGAATCAGTTCGAGCTTGGCCTGACACAATTGTCGGTGCTTTAAGGGTGCACAAAAACCTGACCAACCCAACTCAAATTTAAAGCGACTCAATACTTAATTGGGTTGTAAAAATTTTTAATCTGTATGTATCAGGTTGGGGCTATTTGAACCCAACTCAACCCGATAAATCCAATGCATTTTTATAACATTGAATTAATATGAGTGTTATGTCCTTAATTAGTATATGTATGTTAGATATTAGACTAGCTCGTAATTAGCTCCATTCATAATTATATTACAATTTCAACCGGGTTTTTTTTTTTTGAGTTTGTTAGTCTTGTTTGTATGTTCTCATTTTGATTTTACTTCGTTTAAACATAATCGTCAAACTAGATAGTAAAATGATGTACCAAAGTTTCAACCGATCCAACTCAACCACCACGGTTTGAGTTGGGTTGTGTTGAGATTTTTCAAATAGCAAACATTGGGTTACGTTGTTGAAATGTTTTCAATCCGACCAACCCAACTCATGTGCAGTTTGCTTAATGATACCTTTTTTACTTCGTCATAACACGAAAAGCTAGTATTTGGTTTTCATTACAAAGATGTTTTCTTGAAAAAAAATCCTAAAAAATGTTACGACTATATCTTTGTGCATCTGCGTTTTCACGGTTCATCTAAAACCATTCCACCTCCAAAGTCCAAGATATAACTTGTTTTATATTTTCATAAAAACCATAATTGATTGATACAAATACGGTTGTTTACAAAAGTTAAGGATTTTGTTAAGGAAAAAAGAAGGATTGGAAAATCAAATGGAAAAGGGAAACATTTATGCAAATCTCGTCCAAGCCGTGCGAGGGCAACTAGCCACGCAACATGGTTGGTTGAGAACCACAAGGCTTGTGGTGTAACGGTAATCACCTGGGAAGTTCATAGCGCTCAACCCGGGTTCGATTCCCTGCATTCGCAACTTTGTGGCCACTTGGTATAATCTCAGGGCTGCATGCTTTAGCAGTCGGTTTCATTGTCAAGGGATTAGTTTGGGTCAAAGGCCCAGGACACCCTTTCCCAAAAAAAAACATGGTTGGTCGGATGAACCAATGTCGACATGCTCCAGAGGGTTGGGAGACCCTTCAGGCGACTTGAGTAGCACCGGAAGTCACATATACCCCTGTCTCTCAGCTTTCATTCAGGAATCAACAATAGATTGGGTTTTTTTCGAGCTCATTTTCTTTTCTCCCATTGATCCCTGATATTGTCCATCAACTCTTTGATCATCCATTGTTTGGGTAAAAAAATCCAACAGTCCATGGTCGTACGACAGACGGTAGATAACGCCCTTCCTTTAGGCGACCTTGACTAAAATGATCAAATATCCATCCGACAAATACCCTCGTACGACCTGATTTCAGTTACTAACCTACAATATACATTATGCCATGTTTTAATGCAGGATTCAAGGATATTTATGACTAAAGATCATAACGGAAGCCTTCATCAATAGCAACGGACATAACGGACGCTACCATCAATATCAGAAACGGTCATATACATTCAATGACTTGGAAAACGGAAAGATGAAGTATAAATATGGGATTGAAATTGCACATTGGGACAACTGATTCTCATACCTCAGAAGCTCACAAATTATACTCTCAAGCTTGCTAAATCTCTCTTGAAGTTCATAAAGCCTTCCGTTGTTTGTCGTACAACGCACGACTGAAGTTTAAATACACACGACGCACGACCGACTTTACTTTATCGTATTGTTCTACATTATATTACACTTGTAACACTTGTTCTAAAGGACGACGTCCCTGATTGACGTCCATAGTGCACGACGACTCACACTCGTCCGCGGTTTTTACCCATTTTAGGGGTTTTCCGCGTCACCAATTCTCTCGTCTTATTTACTTTATTTTTATTATAGTCGTACGATTATTGTTGTTACTTTCTTTGGTTGGATCAAGCTCCACATTTACCTTAAATTTTCCTTGTGAGATTTTTGGCATAAACAGTTTGGCGCCCACCGTGGGGCCCCATCCAAAAAAAATCTTCAATAATCCTACGACGTACTAACGTTTTCCTTCGAGTGTTCTCTTTTTTCAGGATAATGGCATTCCAAGAAACTCAAAATTTGAGATCACTAATCGAATCACTGAAGCCAATAGTATCCACAATCCCCCTGTGAAAGCAATGGGAATCGACAAATCCGAGATTACATGATGTTCGAATACACACGTTGGATTTAATGGTGGAGCTACAAGTACCATGGGGAAAATCACACTACCAGTATATGCTAAAGGAATCAACAGACAGACGAAGATCAACGTCACCGACTGTTCATCAGCTTATAACATCATCCTTGGGCGACCATGGATCCAAGAAATGAAAGTTGTACCTTCGACGTACCATTAAATCTTGAAATTCCCCATGCAATGGGGGGTACAGGAGATCAAAGGTGAAAGAAAAGTTACAAGGGAATGTTACAAAGTTTCCTTGAAGCCTCCGAAGCAAACAGTATAGCAATTACAAAACCAGGACGTTCCTGGGACTAACGACGATTATCGCTTGGAAGCTGTCGTCTTAAACCAGGATAAGCCTGATCAGATGGTTTACATAGGTTCAACGCTCGACTTGGCAAATGGCGAGTCTGCATCGATTTCACAGACCTTAACAAAGCATGTCCGAAGGATCCATTTCCATTACCACATATCGACTCTATGATTGACGCTACAGCAGGACATGAGCTACTTACGTTCATGGATGCATATTCTGGGTATAACCAGATATTGATGCATTCAGACGACCAGAAAAAAACAGCCTTCATGACGGATAAAGGTATTTATTGTTACAAAGTAATGCCTTTTGGTCTTAAAAATGCAGGTTCGACATATCAACGATTGGTGAATATGATGTTCAAAGAACATTTGGGTGATACTATGGAAGTATACATCGATGACATGCTTGTCAAATCAAAACATGCGGACGATCATATCGGACATTTGAAGCAGTCATTCGACATCTTGCGTGAATACAAGATGAAGTTGAATCCGACGAAATGTTCCTTTGGGGTTCGAGCTGGAAAATTTCTCGGTTATATGGTCACACGACGAGGAATCGAAGCTAATCCAGAACAGATTAAAGCAATTGTTGAGCTAAAATCGCCCAGAAATTTTAAAGAAGTCCAACGTCTTACAGGACGTATAGCAGCGCTGAACAGGTTTATTTCTCGGTCGTCCGACAGGTGTCATTTATTCTACAATGTCCTTCGAAAAAATAAAGGGTTCGAATGGACGGATAAGCATGAAGAAGCGTTGCAGCAACTCAAAAAATACATGATGTCGCCTCCTTTTCTCTCTAAACCTGAGCAAGGTGAAGTCCTTCAACTTTACCTAGCAGTCAGCAAGTAAAACTCTATTAGATGCTGAAACCAGGTATTCGTCTATAGAAAAACTTTTACTTTCATTAGTCATGGCTGCTAAAAAGTTACGACATTATTTTGAGTCACATCCTATAATTGTGGTAACTAATTTTCCTTTAAAATCTGTGTTAAGAAAGCCCGAATTAACAGGACGACTAGCTAAGTGGAGTATTTACCTCAGCAATTTTGATCTGGATTTCAAGCCCAAAACAGCGATCAAGTCGCAGGTCTTAGCCGATTTCATCTCAGATTTTAGTCCAGAACTAGAAAGCACAATGACGTCCGATAAAATTGTGGCGACTTTGCACGACACTACATGGACGCTCGACGTTGACGGTTCGGCAAATATACGTGGCACAGGCTTGGGTGTCGTCCTACAGTCCCCACAAGGGGACAAAATGGTATATTCCATACGATGCGATTTCAAAGCAACAAATAATGAAGCAGAGTATGAAGCATTGATTGCAGGAATCAAAATTGCTCACGACTTGGGGGCAACACATTCGCACGTCCGGAGCGACTCGTCCTTAGTTGTTAACCAAGTTAATGGAGAATTTGCAGTAAAAGATGCAAGGATAATTGCTTATTGAAAAATAGTGAAGGAAGCAAAGAAGTTCGGTCGCTTTGTAATCGAGCAAATACTAAGAGATCAGAATACCCAAGCTGATGCACTAGCCAATTTGGGGTCAACACTTAATCAAACAACGTTCGACAATGTCCCAATAGTTCACCTTACATTAAAGACGATGGTAATATTTTGGTCGCACCAATCGAAGAAAAAACTCTTGGTCGGACGACATTAGAAATTATCTGGTGAACGATCAACTGCCTGATGATAGAATGGAAGCAAGAAAGTCAAGCTAACCGAGTATCACGACAAGGTTATTATTGGCCGTCATTAAGGCAAGATGCTGTCAGGTATGTACAGTCGTGCAACGCATGACAAAAACACGCAGGTATGTCTCATAAACCTTATGAACCTTTGCACTCGACGTTGATCCCATGGCCCTTTATGAAGTGGGGAATGGATATTGTTGGGAAATTACCACCTGCCCCCGGGCAAAAGGTATTTCCTTTAATTTTAACAGATTATTTCTCTAAATGGGTCGAAGCAGTGGCTTTCTCCCAGGTTAGAATTCCACCTGAAATAACGTACGACAACGAGACACAATTCATCAATGATCGAACGCGAAGATTTTGTGAAGAAAGGAACATCAAGTTGGTAACATCGACGCCTCGAATATCCATAGTCGAATGGTTTAGCCGAGTCGAATAAAAAAAAAACTATCATCAATTCAATCAAGAAAAGACTCAAAGTTGCCAAGGGGAAGTGGGTGAAAAAATTGCCTTCCGTTCTATGGGCTAATCATACGACACCTCGTACGATAAATTCCCTTTTCTTTATGTGAAGTTGTGTTATCTATTGAGGCACGACTACCGACTTTAAGACATACGTCCGTTGAACATAACTTGGTCGACCTAAGTTATAGAAGAGTTTAGAGAAGCTGCGCACATTCGCATGTCGGCACAGAAACAAGTGATCGAGCGACATTTCAATAAAAATGTCCAGATCAAAGTTTTTCAAAAGGTGATTACGTTCTACGTCGAGTATTTCAAAATACTCAAGAGGTCAATCCAGGTAAGCTTTCTATTAAGTAGGAAGGTCTTTATCAAATCTCTAGTATCGTGGGTAAAGGAGCTTATAAAATCCAAACCCTCGATGGACGAGATATCCCACGAAGCTGGAATGCAGTTCATTTAAAGAGGTATTTCTATTAAATTTCATATTTATTTCCTTCGATTATTTCTTAAGAAAGATTACTGACTTAAGCATCGGAGGGTCGTTGGTCAAACCAACGACCACTTCATTAATGTTGTTTTTCGCAGGGACGCACGAATTATTTAAAATCCATATGATCACACGAATATGATCGATCGTAATTAATGACAAAGGTTAATTTCTGCATTTGATGTTCAATACTTAGAATCGAAAATCATTATTACAAACTGCCTTTGGTTGATCTAGGATTTCAGTGGATTACTTTATAAATGGTGATGTGATTGGATGTCTGATGTTCGTTGGTCAAACCAACTACCACCCCACTAATGTTGTTTTTCGCAGGGACGTACGACTTAGTTAAAACCTTTATGTCAAGTAATACTCACACGATCGCAAGTATACGGTCAGTCGTAACCATTGATAGAAGTCAATCTTTTGCCTTTGACGTTCGATATTTAGATTGCCTTTGGTCGATCATAAACCTCAATCAAAGTCATTACAATGGATGTTGGTATGGCTAAACATATGATATGCTATGATTATTTATCTTCTTCGATTACTCGACGAACAATAAAGTGTAAACTCAAAGCAAAACAATAAAGCGTCAGTGGGCAAAATGAATTCTTTCATTGGTCGTTCAAAAGGTAATTATAAAAAGGAACGACCATAGACGACCGATCCCTAATAAAAGATTCAAAAGACAAAACTATTTCGAAGATCGAGAACAGCAACACCATCGACAATGTCAAGGCCAAGATTCAGAACAAGGAAGGAGGAACGTCAGAAAGAACTCTCGCTGATTATAACATCCAGAAAGAGTCGACTCTTCATTTGGCCTTGAGGCTAAGAAAGAGTAACATCAGATCGTTCTTGCACGACTGACGTCCCTGCTGCTTATTCTCCTCCTCCAAATCCCTGACATCGCCCTCCAGCTCCTCGACTTTTGAGGGACATAACCTCATCAGCTACAGCAGCAGCAGTGGTGGCTTTTATTCTCGCGATCTCCATATCGGTCGTCGACTTCTCAAGTTCTAGGACACGATCCCTATAATTGATCTTTTCACGATATGAAACCTCAAGTCGACCGTGGACGTCAGAAAGTTCAGCCTTGAGACTCTCAACCTTCGCCTTCTCAGCCCCGACCGCCTCCAGGGCGATATTCTCCTTTTCAATAGTCTCGTCAGCCCTTTTCTGTACGTCAGGGAAGGCCGCCCTAAGACCTTCTGTCTGAGCGTAAAAGCTCAGACATGCTTGAAAAGCCTGCACGACAGCAAAGAAAAGGTTAAAAAATCATAACAAATAAGTAACAAAGGAAATAAAAAGTAATACAGGCTTACCATGAAGGAAAGGCCAACGACATGTGTTCCCGTATCTTCGACCCGAGAATCCTTATAGCGGTCGCGGAAGGTCGGAAGAAGAAACTTCCCCAAGTGTGGGAAAATGACGTCCCTCTCGAGGACGTCATTAACCATGAAGTCAGATGGGAGAGTGGCTTTAAATATCGTCTCTCCCACCCTCTCCTTGTTCTTCTCCTCCCTTAAAGAGGAAGAAGGATTTTCAAAGATGGGCTTATTAACGCCCGACATCCCCGACAAGGGAGCATCCTTCGTCGCTTTGATTGAGCCTCCAAGCTCGACCTCAGCAACGGTATCCTTCGCTAATGTCGCCCCTGAAAGGGACGACAGAGTGGTATCGCCCGTCTTCTTGGGTGAATACCGAGGCTGCTTACCTCGGATCTACCCCCGCGGAAGGAGCAGATCTTTTCCTCGCTTTCTCCCTCCCTTGACGAGCGAGCTCCAGTTGCTCGGCTCGCTTAGCGGTGGTCGACTTTACAGTTGCGTCTTCTTAATAAAGAGAGCAAGTTAAAAATAAAATGACGTACGACATACTCGAAAAAGGTATGGTCAAGCGACTTACCAGTCATGTTTTCTTCTCTCTCTTCTTCCCTATCCTTCTCTGCCTCTCTAGGAGAACCCTCGACAGACGTCACCTCAGCTACAAAAACAACCTCGTCTCCTTCATCGTTCGATCGAGGAGAAAATGAGCGATCAGTAATACTTCTATCTAATATTCTCTGAATCTTATCGAGAGAATCTTTCCTTGGCTTCACTCTGCTGAAGTTGATCACTGTCAAACAAAAACAAAAAGACGTCAAAATAAACGCACGACAAACGCACGACAAACGCACGACAAACGCACGAAAACCTACCCGGCTCATTCCATCCGGACGATAGCCATTGGCTGTCCTCGTCGCTCACAGATGCTACCTGGATGAAAACGTACTGGCGTTTCCAACCACGGTAGTTCACCGCAGTATTATGCACCAGTACGGTATCCCCTTTCGTTCGAGGGAATAAACTATATCTGTGATAGTTATCCGCTCGAACAGTTAGGAGGTCGTTCAAGTTAAACGGAGCCCCAGTCGGCCGTAAGACGATCGACTACCTGGACAATACGCTAGAATTGAGGCATCAATTGTCCAGGAGTCAAGTCAAACGCATCCAAAAACTCCCTGACTAAAGGACTAAATCGCCAGGAAATCAAATTGCCTATCGCCAAGTGACACGTGTCGTTCGTATTTGGCAGCCACTCGAGTATACTCAACGAGGACATGACACTTGTCCTTTATTAGCTGTAAAATTGCTAACTTTACAGGAGATGACGTCATTATCTGGTCGAAGATAATCCGATTCGGTTCTATGCAAATTCCCCGATTTCTCTTTTGTGACACCGTCATGTTTTTAAAATTTAAATTTCAAAAGTTGTCGCTTGAATTTTAAATTTGGGGGCAAACTGTCCAACAGTCCATGGTCGTACGACAGACGGTAGATAACACCCTTCCTTTAGGCGACCTTGACTAAAATGATCAAATATCCATCCGACAAATACCCTCGTACGACCTGATTTCAGTTACTAACCTACAATATACATTATGCCATGTTTTAATGCAGGATTCAAGGATATTTATGACTAAAGATCATAACGGAAGCCTTCATCAATAGCAACGGACATAACGGACGCTACCATCAATATCAGAAACGGTCATATACATTCAATGACTTGGAAAACGGAAAGATGAAGTATAAATATGGGATTGAAATTGCACATTGGGACAACTGATTCTCATACCTCAGAAGCTCACAAATTATACTCTCAAGCTTGCTAAATCTCTCTTGAAGTTCATAAAGCCTTCCGCTGTTTGTCGTACAACGCACGACTGAAGTTTAAATACACACGACGCACGACCGACTTTACTTTATCGTATTGTTCTACATTATATTACACTTGTAACACTTGTTCTAAAGGACGACGTCCCTGATTGACGTCCATAGTGCACGACGACTCACACTCGTCCGCGGTTTTTACCCATTTTAGGGGTTTTCCGCGTCACCAATTCTCTCGTCTTATTTACTTTATTTTTATTATAGTCGTACGATTATTGTTGTTACTTTCTTTGGTTGGATCAAGCTCCACATTTACCTTAAATTTTCCTTGTGAGATTTTTGGCATAAACATCCATGCTACATCATCGTTGCCTTTTATTTTATATTCAAATCCAGACGTTGTCAAAGCCTTTGTGACCATGGAGGTTTACCTACAAATACTTCAGACTATTTGTAGTCATCAAGAGGATTAGTCGGTGCATGTAAGTTTGACCAGAAATCCACGGTTACCCAAAAAAAAAAAAAATGAAATATTGAAAAGAAAAAAGAGGTGTATATTAATTAGGAGAAAAACAGCAATGAATTCCAAGACAAAATCAATGTACTGTGTCCCTGTTTGATACTTGTAATAATGGAGTGTGAATGTGCGATTGTATTTGTAAATGACACTTGACCGAACCCATTTGTCCCTCTTGCTAAACGGGTTCCATTTTGTGTGAACCATATCGAACCCACTCACCCACTTACCCACTCCGGTCCCATTTGCCCATCGTGTCTTCCAACTTCCACCGACGAATTCTATTCTCCATTTCTAATCACGTGACCCACGTGACATACTCATTTTAATTCTTTAGAGCTTCTGATCTGAACCGGAATTAAAAATCAAAATTGAAAAATTGTTAATCTCTACCGATTTATTCTTATTCAATACAATTTATAAAATATTATTTCTCTTATCTAAATTTTAGTTTCAAGAATTCTTATTAATAGAAAAAATAAAAAATCAATTCTCTTTCGTAAGTGATTATTTTTGGAGAGTTTTCCAAATTTGAAGAATTCCAGAGCATCTCCAACAGATTCTCTAAAATGAAGAATTGAAAATCAAAATCTTCATGAAAAATTTAGGTTCATTTCTAACAGTGTCTCTATTTTGGAGATTACAATGTTATTCATATTATTAAAATATTCAATATAATTCATAAAATATTATTTATTTTCCTTAACATTTAATTTCAAAGACTTTCATTAGTAAGAAGAACAAAAAAATCATTTATTTTTTGAGAGTTCTCTAAATTTTGAGATTTTCATCATCTCTCTCATACTTTCTCTATTTTGGAGAAGATTTTGAAGATTCTGTTGGAACAAAAATCTCCAAAATCTGTAAAATGAAAATTATTTGTGTTTGAAAAAAAAATCCTCAAAATCTCTATATTGAATAATATGCTATTACTCTTTTCCCTCTTTTGTATTTCTAAACCCTAAAATCTTGGATTTTAAAATTTCAAATTCAAATCTTACTGATAATTTATGTTCAAATTATAGGATAAATCTACCTTTTGAAGAGTCTGTTACATATATCCCTTTTGGTCTTTTTATCAGTGGTCAATTACATATTGTCGGGGATGTTCTAATCTATTTGAAGAGTCTGTTACATCTAATTTTTTATTACATTTCAAAACGAGATAACAAAGGATGCCATATATGTTAACTACATACAATGGCTATACATAGACAATTAACAATATGATTATCCAAACCCAAACAATTTGAACATAAATTACATAAATGAACAAAGGTGTTTAAAGAAATCGCAAACAACTCGGTGACAATTAATGAGAGAAATTTGAAAGAGAGTAACATAAAAGAAATCAAATTTACTTTTTCTACTTATGGAGCTCAAACACAATGATTAGAAGTATGAGAGGAGAAAAAAAAAGGTTCTATTCGAATTAAAATATGAAAAAATTGAGTATCCAGAACCAAGGTCCCAGGGTCCAAGTACTAAATTTTGTTTTCCAAGCGTTTGGGAAATACAATTGTTGAATTGGGAACAGAAGATGGCCTGAAGAGGGATGGCACATTCGAGAGGTGGTGATGAGGTCTATTACTTCTGTCTTCCAATAAAAGTTAGGATCTGTTTGTTAGCAGCTTAATGAGTTTAATGAGACTCACATCTTATTCAGTCAGCTATATATGACTGTTTGGTAGTGACTTAATGATATAGAAAGTGGCTTATTCAGTAAGATTTTAAGGGGGAGCTTTATACAGAAAGCCAAGTTTTTTTTTTCAAACCAGTCTCTCCCATTAAAAAACACGTTTCTTCCATCTATGAAAAAATTCTCTCAAATAAAAACATTCTAAATCTATACAGACAGATTAATCCACACAAACAACTTTATCTATACAGAACTTAATAGAAAACCAATCAAACAACACCTTAGAGATGCATGAAGGTAGGCTATAGTTTTACATCGTTGATAAAAGACCGTAAACACATTAAAATTGGGTCCCCAAATTTTGAAAACAATTTCAAAATCACACATTTAACATGCTAAATAAAGATTTTGCATATAGTCATTTATAGAAATTGATAACACCCAAATAGAATCAAACCTAACTATATTTGTTTTTATGAAAATAAATAACTCAGTAATTGTTATCAAACCGACGATTTTAATAAAGTTGTATTATTAAAGGTTAATAGCACCAAACTAAAGCACTTTCTAAGCTTTCTTTTTCTTGACCTACGACTCCACGAATAAATTGTTGAATTTGAATTTATTTTATGCGGAAATATCGTTATCATTCCTTAAATCGTTATAAAATACTTCTGTTAGTAACTGACATCACAAATCATTACATTAGAAAATATAAAAGGGGTCCATATTTAGTTTGTGTTTGGGACCACCCACTAAAAAATTATCATCTTATTAACCAAATCATATCGATTATGACTATGTTTGGCAAACTAACTGATAAGTTAGCTGGTAGATGATAAACTAGCTTTTCAAAACGCTACTATGAGTAACTTTTCAATAAGCTAGCTTATAAGCTAATTTATGGTCATCCAAACATTTACAAAAAAAACTAGCTTATAAACTAGTTTTTTTTTTTAAATTTATCATTGTATAGAGTTTGGTTCCGATAAAAATTAAAGTTATGGTGAGAAAGGATATCAACCTTTGAATCAATCCTATTAAAGATCAATAATAATTAGATGTGTTAGATCAATTTCCATCTAAAGTGTAATTTATAGGTTATTTTGAGATTAAAAGTAAGGGTGTATAGAAAACTGTTAACCCGTGAAACCCACCCAACCCAACTAATTAAACGCAACCCGCCAATTAAGAGAGTTGAAATTGGGTTAGGCCTAGCTCAACCCGTCCAACCTGGCGCTAATATATACTTTTTATAAAATTTTATTTAAAGTAAACTACTATTTTCGTCCATGTGGTTTGTTGTTTATAACTACTTTCGTCCATGATCTTTAAAAATTGTTTTTTTGGTCTTTGTGGTTTGCAACTCCTTTCGTTTTTAGTCCCTGAGAATATGAGTTTTAGGAACGAAAATGGAAAGGAATTGCAAACCACAATAACCAAAAAAACAACTGTTAAAGTCAGGGACGGAAATGGTTATAAACAACAAACCACAAGGACGAAAATCCTAGTTTACTTTTTTATTTATATATACATATATATATATATATATATATATAGAGAGAGAGAGAGAGAGAGAGATTCAAGGGAAACCTCAAAAAATTAGAAACTAATGAACACTTTGGTAACCTTTCATCTGGACGGTATGCATTTGTGTATACAAATAAATTAAGTTGATTTTTTGGTTTTTATGTACGTGTGCATGATGCACTTGAAAATTTTTAAACTCTCTCTCATATTTTCTCTATTTTAGAGAATCGGTTGAAGATATTTTAAGATTTTGAATTGAAAATGTTGTTAAAATGTTTGAATTAGTTGCCTATACATATTTTGAGGAGTAAACGTTAATTATCGCCTACCGCTTTGATCAACAAGCAACTAATCAACCCGGAATTTCAAACAAATGTAAATATTAAGTTATCGAATTCATTAAATTTCAGATATCTTCATCAAATAGAAATTATCGAATATAAAAATACTCTTGGTATTTACATAAACTTGTTATAACAATAACTGTTCAATCATCTAGGTATAACGCTTTCGGTAATCTCGCCGCCGCCGACGGCGGATTCCGACAGAACTGAAAATCATCGATACGATGATCCCTCTTTTCCACCACAAAATGAGCCAATAAATCCACCGTTTCCACCAAATTTTCGCTGCATAAAAACTCATTACTACTCACTCGCTCCACCTCCCTATCAAACTCATGAACAAACACGTGGGTCTTGTCGGCGCCGCCTCTTTTGCTCCGTGCAAGCACGCCAGCGGTGAATATCCCGGCAATCCTCCCGGGTGCTTTTGGAAAATACCCACGTGGGCCGTCAACTAGAATGACATCCCAAGCGACGTCGTATACGTGATTTGGTAAATCATTGATTGCTAATTTACATTCGGAGAAGAGAAGGTTCTGTACGGGCCTACACTCGTTTCTCACCTCCGATTTCGAGTAATCGATCAATTCGTGTAGATCGCTGACTTTGGTGGTGAATTGAACGTCGTACGCTTCGATTCCCGGGTGTTTCTCTTCGAGTTTTGAGACGAAGTAAGCGCTCTCGTCGACGAATGTGGTGCGGCCGTTGATGTTGAGGGCGTGCCAGAGGAGGGTTTCGTGAGTCAGACCGAAAACAAGTAGGTTGCAGATGGAGGTGGAGGAGCAGCGGCGGAGGACGGCGGCGATGGTGTTGAGTTCGGATGCGGACATCCGTGAGGGGTTTGTTGAGTTTGATGAAGTTGCGGCGTAGTGGAGGAGGGCGTCGAAAATGGGTTTGGGTAAGGGGTGTGTGGCGGTGGCGGTGGCGGCGGCGGAGGAGGTGGCGGTGGTTCTGGTGTAAGGGAGTGTGGTGAAGAGGGAAAAAGTGAAGGCGAAGGAGAATAGGGAGAGGAGAGTGAAAAGGCAGAGACGGTGATTGGGATGAGGGGAAGGTCCGGGTCCGGCACCGGCAACAGTAACGCCGGCGGTGGGGTGTTTGTGGATGGAAGGGTGGAGGACGATGAACTTGGTGGTGGGTTTCATTGGACAAGTAGAGAGAGAAAGTAGTGAGAGATTGAGAGAGAGAGAGTGAGAGAGAAGAGAATTTAAGATGAAAGAAAGAGAGAGATGGCTCAAATCACGAGGGTATCATACCATAGCGTAGGAGTAGGACCGACAACTTAAAATATAAGCTACCTTACGACATCGTTTCGTATTATACCGGTATCAAAAATAACTTAAACCGAATAACCCACCCGACCCGAATTACATTTGGGTTAAACGGTTTCAGGTTATTCGGGTTAACGGTTTGGTTAACCGAATAAGATTTGGTTCGGTTTTCGGTTATTTTTTTCTAATTTAGTTAAACCGAATAACACGTTCTACTAATATTTTATATATTTTATTATTATAAAAAATAAACCAAATACATGTTATACTATTATTATTTTACTTATTTTATTGCTATATGATGTTTTTTATGATAGTAAATAATGTTTTTTTTATGGTATTACGTTTTTTGCTTGATTTACGTCACATGAAGAGAAAATAATATCATTTGTTAGATATTGGTTTTTGATAGATGGTGATTTTACTTAATAGAAGTTAATTGTTGAAATGAATGTATGATACAAATTATATATTAGAAACAACGAAAACTTAATTTGGGAAAATTATTTGAGCAAGTGTCCAACGGAAAAAATATAAATTCTTATTTGGTTTAACAGGTTACCGAACCGAATAACCCGAAAACCGAATACCCAAAACCCATTAAACCGAACCTTATTTGGTTTGGTTATCGATTAGGTTTAAAAAATCTTGAAAACCGATTAACCCGAACCGAATAAACCGAAAACCGATTTAACCGACCGAATAACACCCCTACATTTATCTGAGTATTGTTTGACAAACATAAACTATCTTATAAATTATTTTTTTAGCATATGTTTAGATGAAAATGAAAGTTAACTTATTGAAATGCTAGTTGGAGTAATATTTTTCGAGTTTTTTTGGTAATTTTTCGATTATAACCCTTATTAATATTACGAGTAAATTACATATTTGGTCCTTGTAACACTCCGAATTTTGGACTGTTGATTAATTCGTATTTGTAATTTATTTTGTTTCGCTCATTTGAAGTCACTAAAGATCATTCGTGATTTCGGAATCGGAGTAAGTCGAATTTTTGGAGGAAAAGCACTCTCGGCGAGAGTGCCATGGTCACTCTCGCGGTGGCAAAGTCGCCGAAGTCAAAGGACTTTCGGTACATTTCGGGCGAGAGTGTCTGGCGAGAGTGCCAAGGTCACTCTCGCGGAGTCACAATCGCGGAAGACAAAAGGGCTCGTGGGTCGAAGCTCGCGGTACAAACTCGGCGAGAGTGCCCTGACACTCTCGCGATATCACAATCGCCGACGGGCTGAAAGGAATTAAAAGCCTGATTTCAATTGGAGAACTCATTTATTGCAACTTTGGGGTTTTGGAAGACAGACGATTTTCTCTCTATAAGGTAAGGTTCCTCCTTTTCAAACTCCATCTCTTTAGCATGTAATCCTCACTAGAATCCTTGTTGGGAGTATTAAATGATAACCTAGGGTTCCTCTCTTTTGGTATTCAAACTCTAGCTACTTTGTGGACCAAGGATTCTCATCACTTTCTTCCTCTTCTTCAACCTTCTAGGGTTTGTCTACTTGACTCTCTAGGTAAGTTTCTTAACCCATACTTACTCCTACTTGCTCTTCTACTTGCTTATGTGAAATTTATGAATTGTGAAGTATTAACCTAAAACTAGGGTTTTGCATATTCTCAATAAATAAGACTTTGAGGGTTCATGGGAGCATGTAAACATCTTAAGGGGTTCCTTTATGCATGTAATATGGTAGAAAACTAATTTGTGATAATGGGCCACTCCTCTAGGAGATTGAAATAAATTACACACATTCTTATCAGTAGTTGGAGTATCACTTGGGGTTAGGGAGTAATACGTGATTGCATGAGCGTTGTAGTATATTGATGAGCATGAAATGAGCATGATTATATCAATTGCAAGAAATGTACTTTGCATGAGAATTGTTAACCATACTTGATCATGATCTATATGAGGGGTTTTGCATCTATCTCCTTGTGCACGAGGATTTAGATAGCATGTTTATTGTTGGTACAATTGTTTCCCGTTGGGCACTAACGGGTAGACAATAGGGGGCGTAAGTCCCTGAGTTGGAACTCGGCTAGATCAGATAGGCACCCTTGTCTGTAAGCCCTTGAGGTGTAACTCGACGGAGTAAGCGCTAGAGGCATAAACGGTTTGAGGATTATGATGTCCGGCGTGGCATGGGAACTAGAACGGGGATTTGTGGTGAAATCCAATAACATCACGGGTGACCCCATTCACGTGTTCTCGTCACCCAAGATGGTAACGGGTCTCCCCCGTCTTTCAAGAGTTATCTCTGTTATATTTGTACAAGAAAGAAATAATGTTCCGTTTGCGAGGTATTGGCCTTGATTCAAGGCATGGATCTTCCGGTAACATTTAATTACTGTTCATGCTTATATTATAAATTGTCTTGGAATGTTAATCCGCTAGACTTCGGCCTAACGCTTGTGTTCATGTTCATTGGCTCACAGGTTTTGCTAGTGGTGCGAGTAGGGCACCTTGATTCGCCGGGAGCGCACCTACGACCTTCCTTGGACCGAGCATTTTTGGGAATTCGAGAGAGAGCGTTTTGAAGTCATAGTGACACCCACCTTAATCTAGTTGTTAATTGTTCTAGATTAAATAGGTTGTCATGTATATGTCTTATTTGTTCCGCTACTTCATTTAAAGAACTACCCCAACTTTATTGGGTTTTAGTCGTCATGTTACAGGTTTTTAAATCATCTCATGTTAGATGTTATTGCCGAAATTTTAAGTTTTATTTTACCCAAATTTTTAGGGTGTTACAGTCCTTGTGGTTTATGCGTTTTAACAGTTTGGGTCCCTAAAATGAAATATCTATGGATTGCATCCTCGTGATTTGCATTTTATAACGCCTTGGGTCCCTAAAACTAACTTTGTTTCAAATCTCTCCGTTAAAGTGGTCATGTGCAAGGCACATGATGGGTAGTTTGGTCACTTTATGCATTTCCTCATTTTACATTAAAAAAATAAAACAAACATAACAAACACCACTAAGATAATGCCACATGTCCCTCTTTCTTCTCCTTCCTCCCTTTTGTTGATTAAGAAATTTCTTCGGTAACTATTCTGGCGGTCATTCATCTCACACTTTCTTTTGCCCCCTGCCTCATCATTCTACACCCCAAACAACAATAAAAAACCTAAGGATGCATTTGGTTCATTTTAAGGAGTGAAAATGGAAATATGAATGAATATACTTAGGAATAGGAATGAATATATCCATTGTATTATTTTATATTCTATTGTATTACATTGCATTTTTGATGTTTAGTGATGAAAAAATATCCAACAACAATGAATAGTTCGAGTCAGATATGAAGAAGGATGAACACATAAAAATCTGACAACAATATTGAAATCAAAATCGGTTCCTAACCCTAACAAGATTTGTATGAAATCAAAATCTGGAACAGAAATCAAAATCAAAATCGGTAAGACTTTCATCGAACAGATTCAGTAAAACCTTCATCGAACAGATAGCGAACATAACTGGAACCCAGGTCAAAATCAAAACCCAGAACTTGAACATAACTTGGATCCAGTAAAACCTTCACCTTGAAGCCATAGCATACCAACAGATACCTTAAACCCGTGATGAAGATGAAGATGTAGAAGGTTTTGCAATCGAACAATTCCATCAAACGATTCAATCTTGTGATGAAGATGTAGAAGGTTTTGCAATCAAACAGATGTAAAATGTGTTGCATTCGCCGAATATGTTTGAATCGAGGGGGGCTGTGTTCTTGCTTTGGTTTTCTTCATACAAACCCATATATGATATGTTTGAACCAGATTTGCTCCATCTTATCTATCTTCGCCATCGATCGCATCTGTGAAAAAGAACAGCTACAGCAGATTCGATCTTCGCTGTCATCACCTTCCATCCGTCGTGGGTTTTATCGTCGGCGATCTGGTTTCCAGATCTCTCTTCGCCATCATCGCCATTTTCGTTCGATACTTGCAGTAGTGGGGAGAGAGAGATCGAAAGGTGAAAAGTTCGGAGATGGTGGTGGTCGTTGACAGAGGATTGGTCGGTCGTGTGTTCGCGGGAGAATCCCCTGTATTCCACCGATAATTTGGGGAATGGTCCATGTACGTGTGCCTTACCAAGATAAATGATATACATATATGTTTTATTATAATAGTGTAAATTACATGTTTGATCCTTGTTGTTTTTATAAAAAATAAAATTGAAATAAAATGACTAAATTACTGTTAAACATAAAAACCCAATCTATCAAGCTAATTACTCAATATATCATCATTATGCACAAGAACTAGAGAGAGAATCTAGAGAGAGAAAGTAGATCTTTAATAACAAACACTCTAGACTATTACAATGTATGCATAAGCTCTAGTTCCTTACCACATTATTACAAACACAAACCTATATATACTCACTACTAATACAAGACTTAATGGCTAAGGAAAGTAAACTAGCTTTGACTAAGACAATGTTGACTTTTACATTGTTGACTTTCCTATTAAATCTTGGATACAATATTTAGACTTAACAATCTCCCCCTTTGTATTGAAGATTTAATAAAAATTTGATGCAGATCTTCAGCTCTTGATTCTTCATCTTTTATCTCTTGATGCTTTCACAATCTTTACTCTTTTGGCCTTTGAATAATCTTGGAAAGTCTTTTTCAACATTTAAGCTCTGAAAGTCAACAAGCCTTGAACAAAACTGGAAACTTGAAACTTTGAAAACAGCTTTGTAAACTTTAACTCTGAAAAATCTTTCGACTTTGATCAAACTTGTATCTTCATCACTTTGATCTCTGAACCATCTTTGGAAGAACAAACATTCTTGAATCTTGAAAATCTTGTTTTCAGAATCAGAATCTTTTGAAGAAGAATCAGTCTTTGAAACATCAGCGGAAGCAATTTGAAATTCTGACATGAACTTTGAACTTGAACTCTTGAAATTGATCTTTAAATAATTCTCCCCCTTTTTGATGATGTGAGCATCAGATCATCAAAATATCTTCAATTTCAGCTCATACTTTGATAACCCCTTTGAAATAATCTCCCCTTTGATTAATATTGTGCTTTGATCTGAAGAGTCGAATCATGAACTGTTTATATCCGAATCTTTGCAAATTCAGACATAATAAGCGTGTAACCCTGATTCAACAAATGAAACAGTTAGAAATGCTTGTCAGTAACACGAAGTTACTGTGTACAACGGATGTACAATGTAAGGAGCTGGTTTGATGATGACTCCCCAGGACTTCCATTCAATCATTGAAAAACACAAGGTAATTCTATGAATGTTCTGACAGAAAAACAGATTTTCTGTGTGCTCGTGCTTGTGTATGAAAGAATTAGCACAATGATTGTGTTTCATTAAGGCTCAAAGTATGTAAATCACTGAGACAGCAATGATTGTACATGGACTCAATGTGCATGAGAAAGGGTCGAAGGTGGGGCAACTTTCCTTCTTTTTCAATATCAGTATCTTCCAAGAGAAAATCCGATAGATTATGTGCTGCTTCCCCAGAAAATGTGAAACATTCTCTTTTTAAGAAAAGAATGAGTAGCTAGTGGGGTTGTTTGCAAGAGATGGCATGGGCTATTTGCCTATTTCAATGATGGTCACCAAAGAAATGTGAACCAATCAGTAATGTGGCTGCCCGACTCAGAAAGTGGTAGGTGCAGAGTTCTGATATTCTTTTAACTCTGATCTCACACCCTCTTTCTTTTTATCATTATACTCACATCTAACCAATCTCTCATTTCCATTTTACCTCTGCTCATTCCCACACTCAATTCTTTTAGACCCCTTTCCCCTCAATCACTCAAAGGATTTCTTCCGGGGTAGGAAACATTGGTTATCGTGAATCCATGGAAGATCTATTAAGTACTCACACTGAATCCATGTTCCTAAAAGTACATGCTGGTCAATGATTATTCTTGACATGTAAAGCACAAGAAATCATATGTCAGTGTATGTATTCTCATTGAAAAATATAAATGAGATTTGAGCATTTGATCTTTGAAGATTTCTCAAAACAAGAATATTAAATGAATGAATATGAAGTCAAGAGAATTGTTTTGAGAATCTGACAATGAAACAATCAGATCAAATCAAATGGTTAGGGTATCAAAGAATTGGATATTTGTTTATATGAACAAATATAAACAATTTATCAATGAAAGTACAAATATGAACAAGATGAATGATGCTCATCAACTTTGAACTTCAAACGGGGGTATTACCATCGAAAAATTGGTTCGAATTTGAGACATGGTAATAACAATTTCAAAGAAAATTTGAACCGGTGTGTGTGAATACTTAACAGTATATGGACAAGATAATACACAAGTATTGATCTTTGGAAACACACGGTCAGTTAAACAATAAGCTCAAAATTTGAAAACATTTAAAAATCACACTTCTAACTTCATGAAATCGTTTGAGAATAGGAAGTGGTTTGAACATTTAAGAAAAGGTTTTTCATGTTCGAAAGTTGTCCTTCTTTCAAACAAACAGAGATCTAGGATCAGAAGATTTTTACCTTTTCCAGCTCCCCCTCAAATCATGATATAAAGATTTGATCTTTTGAGCTCCCCCTGTATATTAGCACAATATCCATCTTTGATCATTGATGAACGGGTCCTGATCTGTCATGTGATCAGAAGCCACTTTATTAATATTATTTATTCAAAAAAATAAAAGACAGAAAGCAGTAAAACGGTTTTCTAGAATGAGTTCTGATCTGAAATAATCAGAAGTCATCACCTTTACTCCCCCTTAAATTAAGCATCTGAAATATGTCAGTTAAAACAGGATAGAGATCAAACATTCCCTTTGAATTGTTAGACCATCAATATCAGAAAAATCTAGCAAAGAAAAAGTTTAGGATAGAGATCAGATCAATTCACTTGGGATGAAGACCATCAATATCCATCGGATGCAAGCATACAGAAGTAAGGTCTTTTTGATCATTGAAGTCCGAGTCCTAAACTGTTGTGTTTAGAAGTCAAACTCCGTTGAAGACCGGGTCCTAAGCTGATGTGCTTAGAAGCCATAATCTTCCAGCTTTGAAGTCCGGGTTTTGAACTGTTGTGTTCAAAAGCCATTGTCTTTCTTACTCCCCCTTGGATTGAGGTGCCTGCAACACAGATTCAGGTTTCGGTTTTGGTACCCACTGGTATTTGGGTCCAGAAATGTTAGTTGCAGTGCGTGTGGGGGACACAGAGTAAGAACCATACCAGAAATGGTCATTTGTTTTATGAAAATGATCATGTGTATAACAAATAGAACAATAATATTTGTTACCATTGGGTGCTTTGTTCTTCTTTGCTTTGTGTACATGTACACATGAATTCTTCTCTGTCAGCTCATCAGTCTTGTCATCTTTGACTGATTTCTTCATCCAGACCAGTTTCTCGTTCTTGAAACTTTTTCTCCTTGAATAATAATCTGAACCATCTAAATATTCATCAAAGAACAGGTTAGTGCGACGAATCTGATTGAATGAATTGATTGACCTTTTTGAAGAGACATATTTATGATTTGAACTTGAAACAGATTTTTCAAGCTCTTTGATCTTTGACGCAAAGATGTCTCTTTCTTTCTCAAGCAGATCAATCTTTGTCTTGAATTCAGACTTCGTCTTTTGCTCTTTCAGCCCTGTAGCAGACAGTTCAGACAATTTTGAAGTCAGTTTCTTAATTTCATTCTCAAAGATTAAACGTTCTTCTTCAAACTCTTTTTCTGAATCAGTTCGCTGGCCAGATAATTCTTTAAAAAACCCTACATTCTTTTGTTTTATGGCCTTTTTTTCTTTTTCAAACTTCTCTCTTTCTAAAATCAGTACTTTCTCAAAATCGGAGATTTGTTGAGAAAGTTTTATGCATTTAAGCTCCAACGACTGCTTCTCTTCATAGCATTTCTTGGAAAAGTCTGAGAACTTTTTGGAAAATATTTTCTTTTCACTTTCAAACTCAGTTTTGTTTGCAACAAATTGTTTTTCCAAATCAAATAAATTCTTTTTAAGCTCAACGTTCTCAGATTCCAATTCCTTTATCTTCTCTTCATTTAACCCAGAAGATCTTTTCAGAAGATCTTCATTGATATTCTTTAAGGCACTGATTTCTTCTTTCAATGATATGACTTCAGTAAAATACTCTCTTGACTTTTGTGAATGAAAGTCAACTGCATGAGCCAGATTAATCTTCTCTAAATCCACCTTTCTAATCTTCTCTTCAAGTTCTGCAAAATATTTCATGATAAAAGAGTAATCAGCTTATAGTAAATGATCGTTCCAAACTTATGTATCAGAAAATAAAAAATCAGATCAAATTGAAATCATAAAAAAATATTTCGTGAAAATTGAAATTTGAACAATACTTGATATTTCGCAGAGTAGAAAAAAATATTTCCAAAGAAGACCAAAAAAAATTTCCAGCAAAGCTGTGGTTTGCGTGTGTTGACCGAACTAGAGCTTATGCATACATTGTAATAGTCTAGAGTGTTTGTTATTAAAGATCTACTTTCTCTCTCTAGATTCTCTCTCTAGTTCTTGTGCATAATGATGATATATTGAGTAATTAGCTTGATAGATTGGGTTTTTATGTTTAACAATTACCCTTGTACTTAACCTATTTAACAAAAAAAAATTAACATAGTTAGTTTTAGGGACCCAAGGCGTTATAAAATGCAAACCACGATGATGCAATCCATAGATATTTCATTTTAGGGACCCAAACTGTTAAAATGCATAAACCACAGGGTCCAAATATGTAATTTACTCTAATATTAATTAATATCTTGAACAAATTTTTTCTAAAATAAACAATCAAAACTCAAAATCATAAAAGAAAATCACATTGAACTCCAACAAATTATCTTTGAATGTTTACAATGTTCATTATATTATTAAAATCTTAGTTTTCTTTTCTAAATATTTAACTTCAATGATTTTTATTGGGGTAATATAATTAAAAAAAATAAGCCTTTTTAATTATAATGATTTTTGGAGAGTTCTTTAAAGTTGAAGAAATTCACGCTCTCTCTCTCCTATTTCACCATTTTGAAGAAACTTTTAGAAAATTAGTTAAAAGTAGAAGATTACCTAAAATCCTTAAGGGACGTTTGGTTCGCAGAATGATTTCTGAAGCTATAGAATTTGTCTAAGGAATTGGAATCTGGAAGGAATTGGAATGTAATGTTATCAGGTTTGACCAAGTGTTTGGTTGGCAGGAATGAAATATAATCAGTCAAATGAATTGGAATCTGTCTGTTTGGTTTGCAAAGGAATTGGAATGAAATTCTGAAAAATGACAAAAATACCCTTTTTATTTTTATTTTTTTAAATGCCGAGAGAGAGGAGAGAGAGAGGGGGGAGAGGAGAGAGAGATTGTGAGAGAGGGAGCGGGTAGAGAGAGAGGAGAGAGAGATAAAGATAGGAGAGAGAGACAGAGAGAGGAAAGAGAGGGGAGAGGAGAGAGAGAGGAGATAGGAAAAAGAGGGGAGAGGAGAGAGAGAGGAAAGAGAGAGGAAAGAAAGAGGAGAGAGAGAAGATAGAGGAGAGAGGGAAAAGAGAGAGAGAGAGAGAGAGAGAGAGAGAGAGGAGAGGGGAGAGATGTAACAACCCAGAAAAATATAACAAAATCGAATAATTGAGATTCAATTCCCAAAACTGGGTCCCGATTACAGAAATCTGATAAACAATGCATAATTTCCAACATTCCGAAAGTCTATTACAACCGAGAATACTAAAGTCTAGTAAGCTAAAAATTAAAACTATGTCGCTTCTATGGTCCGAGCTCCTGATCCAAAGTCTTTAACATTTTTCCTTCCCCTTCGAGGAACCTGCCGCATTCCTACTACCTGGAGATGGGTTTTTAAAAAAAGAAAGAAAAAGGAAATAAAGACGAGGATTAGACCAAAGGGTCTAGTGAATTCCCAAACTCGCCCAAACAATAACAACAATTAACAATTTAACTTTTAATTAAAAGGATAGCTCCGTAGGCTAAATCTCTAGAAATAACATTTTACACACCAAAGCCTTCTGTCATAACTAGGACTGAACGTCCCCGGGGCCCCCAGTAGATCCCCATACGGCCCCCCATGTCGATGCCGTTTTTCGCGCGTACGGAAACGAATTCCCTCCACACAGATAAACCATCCCCGATGATTAATAGTTGATGGCCTCGGCCATACAAAAATCTCTTTACCTCCGCTTAATAAATTTAATTAACAAGTGAGAGATGATTAGGACCTACACAATTTCATCATAAAGAGGAAAAGCATCATTTTATCTCAAGTTACCAAAAACATTAATAACACTTGGTACAATCCATTTCCAGTTTAGGAGTAAGTTAAACATAAACAGAAGTAAGGAAACTCACCTTGTGATAAGCTTGGCACACACCCAGATCCTAATCCCGGCAATTTAACTCCTACAAACAGATTTCATATAAAACTAGTTGAATGATTTGGTATTAATATTATAACTTCTTTATGCTACTGGATTCACAGTAGACACCGGTCACTAGGCTACCGGTCGATGGAATACCGGTCCATGGGTGTACCGGTCGATGGCATACCGGTCAATGGTATACCGGTTAATGGAATATCGGTCGATGGAATGCCGGTCGATGGAATGCCGGTCGATGGAATGCCGGTCGATGGAATACCGGTCAATGGAATACCGGTCGATGGGTACCGGTCGCTAAGGACATCGACCGATGGAATACCGGTCAATGGGTACCGGTCGCTAAGGACATCGACCGATGAAATACCGGTCTTGCCGAGTATGAACAAGGCGATCGCAGGTCCTCGATCCTCTCTCTCTCTTAGTTGACAATTCCATCCTCCCCAATCGCCTTACAAACCCAAACATTAACACATTTGATATTTAATCACAGTTCAACACCCAAATCCCTTTGCAGGTCACGGTCTCGATTTCACACACACACACAAACCAGACATCACTCAATCACACTGGTCTAGACTCAAATGTTATCAATTGATAATTCAATTTGATTAACCATCTACATTAGATTGTCTACGTGAATCTATCCTTAAATCGAAATCCTTAATTTCGATTTGACACCAGGGATGAAGGAGACAGAAAGAACCCCAACTCTCTCAAATCTTCAAAATACAAACGGTAGAGGAAAAACAAGGGTTAAAGTTTTGATGCTTATCTTCCCACGATGAGTTCCTTGCAGATTTAACTTCTGACCACCGCCTTAGACTTTGATCGACCCTTTCCTCCTTCAAATCGCCGCACACACACAAACCCTCAAAACTCACACTGCCTTTTTCTTTCAATACAAGAGAATGAACAAAGTTTAGGGTTTTTAGGCCTTATTTGGGCCCATTAAGGTCTAATTACACAAAGGCCCACCCAAATATCTATCTTCTCCTCAACTCTTAATCTTTAAATCATAAATCAATCTTACTTCAAAATAAACGGGTGTTACAACTCTCCCTCCCTTAAAAGGATTCCGTCCCAGAATTCTCCTTGTCGAACAGGTGCGGATACTTAGACCTCATTTCCGACTCTAATTCCCACGTAGCTTCTCGCCCCTTGTGAAACTTCCACTGAACTTTCACTAAATTAATCTCTTTCGTCCATAATCGCTTAATCTTACGATCTACGATAGACACGGGCTCTTCGATGAAATTCAACTTCTCATCAACACGAACATCCCGCAGTGGTATTGCCATATCCACATCTGCGAGACACTCAAGTTAGCGACATGAAAAGTATTGTGTATGCCCTTCAATTCTTCAGGTAAATCCAACTTATATGCCACAAGGCCGACACGTTCGATAATTTTAAACGGGCCAATAAATCGGGGACTTAACTTCCCTTTCTTCCCAAACCTGATTACACCCTTCCACGGTGATACCTTCAACATTACATTATCACCTACCTGAAACTCTATATCTTTTCGGCGTTTGTCTGCGTAACTCTTTTGACAGTCCCGTGCCACCTTCAGCCTCTCGCGTACTTGAACAATTTTATCCGTAGTAACCTGCACTAACTCCGGTCCAGCCATCTGCCTTTCTCCAACCTCGTTCCAACACAGAGGAGGTCGACATTTGCTACCATATAGTATCTCATAAGGAGCTGCCTTAATACTTGCGTGATAACTGTTATTGTAAGCAAACTCAATCAGCGGTAAGTGGTTTTCCCATGAACCTTGAAAGTCCAAAACACATGCCCTCAGCATATCTTCTAGGGTCTGGATTGTTCGCTCGCTCTAACCGTCGGTTTACGGGTGATACGCCGTGCTCATTTTGATTTTCGACCCCATTTCTCGCTGAAAACTTCTCTAGAAAACTGAAGTGAATCGCCTGTCCCGGTCGGATACGATTGACAACGGCACCCCGTGACGGACCACAATCTCATCGATATATAGTTTAGCAAGTCTCTCCATTGAGTAGTTCTCCTTGATGGGAAAAAAGTGCGCTGATTTGGTGAGTCGGTCCACGATGACCCAAATTGCATCATACCCCTTCAGAGTCCTCGGTAGTTTAGTCACAAAATCCATCGTAATCTGATCCCATTTCCAGACAGGGATGTCTAATGGTTGGAGTTTCCCGTACGGTCGTTGATGCTCTACTTTTACTTGCAGACAAGTCAAACATCTTTCCACGAAATGCGATATATCCTTCTTCAAACCCGACCACCAATAGTCTAATTTTAAATCCCCGTACATCTTGTTCGTCCCTGGATGAATCGAATATTTTGACTTATGAGCTTCCGCTAGGATAACCTTTCTCAAATCTCTTTGCCTCGGAATCCAGATCCTTCCGTTGTAGCACTTTAATCCCCGACTGTCCTCTATCAACGATTCCATAAGACCCACCACCCTTTCAGTCTTAAGATTTTCGGGTCTCAAGGCTTCCGTCTGGTATCTCTTGATCTCCTCTAGAAGAGTTGATGTCACTTCCGCTCTGGTGGCTATCATCATCAGTTTTTCGCTCATTTCCTTTCGACTCAAAGCGTCAGCGACTACATTGGCTTTCCCTGGATGGTATTCGATCTTACAATCGTAATTTGTTAGCAATTCCATCCACCTTCGTTGACGCATGTTCAACTCTTTCTGGTCGAACAAATGACAGAGACTTTTATGGTATGTGAAGATTTTGTACCGAGTCCCGTACAGGTAGTGCCTCCAGATCTTTAGAGCAAAAACCACGATGGCCAATTCTAAATCATGAGTAGGATATCTCGATTCGTGGTCTTTTAGCTGACGTGATGCATAAGCGATCACCTTTCCCCGCTGCATTAGGACACATCCCAAGCCCAATCTAGACGCATCGCTATATACCACAAAGTCCTCCGTACCATCCGGTAAAGTCAAAATCGGAGCGCTACTTAACATATCCTTGAGTTTCTGGAAAGCTTCCTTCTGAACTTCCATCCAAACGAACTTTGCATTCTTTTTCGTCAAAGAAGTCAACGGCGTAGCTATCCGGGAGAAATCTCTAATAAATTTTCGGTAGTACCCTGCTAGACCCAAGAAACTTCGAACTTTGGAGGGTGTCTTAGGAGCTTCCCAACTGCGAATTGCCTCCACTTTCGCCGGGTCTACTTTGATTCCATCTTGGGACACGACGTGCCCTAGAAACTGTACCTCCCGCAGCCAAAATTCACATTTCGAGAATTTTGCGTAAAGTCGTTCTTTCTTCAATAATTCTAAAACGGTTCGCAGGTGCTCCTCGTGACCCTCCTCAGTCTTCGAATATACCAGAATATCGTCAATAAACACGATCACAAACTTGTCTAGGTAAGGTTGACACACCCGATTCATCATATCCATGAAAGCTGCAGGAGCGTTAGTCAATCCGAATGGCATTACAAGGAATTCATAATGTCCATATCTGGTATGAAAGGCGGTTTTCGGAATATCCTACTCCTTCACTTTGAGCGGATGATAACCGGACCTTAAATCGACCTTGGAGAAGAAACTGGCTCCCTGAAGCTGATCGAATAAGTCGTCTATCCTTGGAATCGGATACTTATTCTTGATCGTCAACTTGTTGAGTTCCCGGTAATCTATACACATTCGCATAGATCCGTCTTTCTTTTTCACAAAAAGAACTTACGCTCCCCACGGAGATGTACTAGGCCTTATAAACCCTTTCTCCAGCAATTCTTGCAATTGCGACATCATTTCTTTCATTTCCGAGGGTGCTAACCTATATGGTGCACGCGCTATTGGTGCGGCACCGGGAATCAAGTCAATACGAAATTCGACCTGATGGTCAGGAGGTAGATCTGTCAAGTCCTCCGGAAATACATCTGGGTATTCATTCACTACTCGAACTTCCTCTATCTTGCTCTTCTCTTTCTTAGCGTCTAACACGTATGCTAAGAATCCTTTACAACCCTTCCTCAAACTCTTACTTGCTTTGATCATGAAGATCAAACAATAATTTCTCTCTCGTCTATCCCCATAGATTACTACTACACCCCTTCCCGGTAGAACCATACGAATCATCTTCTTATTACAGATGATACTAGCTTCATTTCTAGCCAACCAGTCCATCCCAAGGACTACATCAAATCTTTCATCGACATAGGGTATAGTACCACCGGTACCAAACTCCCTTCGATATCAATCACACAACCCTCAAACACCTCCCTAACCATCACTAGGTTTCTACCCCAAACTCCCGCCCTAACCTTTTAGGTTTTAACCCCAAACACTGAGCAAACGTGGGAGATATAAAAGAGCAAGTCGCCCCTGAGTCAAACAATACTCTAGCATAAGTAGAGTTTAACAGAAACGTACCTGCCACTACATCCGATACTTCCTCCACCTCCGTTGTTGTCATGTTAAAAGCTCTCCCTTTCGGTCGAGCCGACTCCCACTTCTTTTCCTCTTTCCTACCTCCCCCACGATCTCCAGTTTGGTTTGATCCACCCCGCCTGACCTGCGAGCATTCAGACCGAAGATGGTCTGGCGATCCACACTGATAGCAGTTTTTCTTGTTCGGGCAATCCCTAGACATGTGCCCCGGCATTCCACACTGAAAACAAGATCTTTCCCCCGTAGCACATTCTCCCCGGTGTGCTTTGTGACATTTCCCACAAGGATTCTCCCCAAATCCCCGACCAAATTTTTGCTCTGATTTGAAGTTTTTACCCCTCCTCGTATTTGTACCCGGTCCATCCCACTTCCTTTTATCGCCTATCCTGTCAGATTGTTGGCGGTTCTTTTCCTTTTCAGTCATCTCAGCCGCATGCAAAGCAGCCTGGAAGGTCGCTGGCTCCCTTGCGAAAACCCACTCGCGCAAGTTACTTTTTAGTCCAAAGATGAATCGTTCCACCCTACTTTCCTCGTTCGACAAATATGATCCCGTAAAACGTGACTTTTCGATGAACTTGTTGGTGTACTCCCTAACTGACATAGCTCCTTGTTCCAACCCAAGAAATTCCTTCTGTAACTTTTTCGCTGCCGCCATCGGGCAACACTGTGCCTTGAACTTACCCACGAAAGTCTCCCAGGTCATTCCTTCAGCAGCGGCCACTCCTAATCCCCCTGTTTCTGCATCCCACCACATGGTGGCTTCAGACCTCAGCATGGATAAAGCGTATGTTACCTTATCCTCTTCCGCACACTTGCTGGTAGCAAACACCAGCTCCATCTCTTTTATCCATTTCATTACCAAGACCGGATCATACACCCCCTTGTATGTAGGAGGTTTGCAGGCTGCGAACTCCTTGTAACTGCATCCCTTCACCACTGCCTTGGTTGTCGTCTCGACTGTCGATCCAGAATTACCTCCCACTTCGATTACCGGTGGGCTTGTCAGCTCAGTCATTTCCTTGCTCTCGCTCTTATCTTTACCTTCTGAAGCTAATTTCTCTTGATGTGCCAACAATGCTTGCAGAGTTTCCAGGAGTTTCCCCATTTCGGCAGCAAACGACTCGTGGGTCACAAAGGCCTGTTTCGGACCCGACCACGATCCCTTACAGTCCCACGTCCTCTCAAGGTCGTTGAGCTCTCTTGATGCGATATTTCCTCATCTCAGATAACCTCAGCGCTTCTTGCTCTACGAGAGGTTCGAGCATTAACTTCTCCCCGACCTCTTGCATCGGTTCCCTCTATGTGGCTCGTAGCCCTATCAATCGTCCCTACCGGACCACGCCCGCGACCACGCCCTCGTCCCCGGATGATCGACCTTCCAGCGCGGCCTCTCAGCAACTCAGCTCCAGTCCCGCCTATCACCTCTTCCCCTTCTCTCAGCGAAACCCTACTTCGTAAAACTCGGTCTGCCATGACGACAACTGAAACAACATCAAAATAACCTTAGCCCTGACAATCCTATATGTAACAAGATTTTATAGATACGCACATGTACCTGTAAATTTGCAATTACATTGGCCAATTGTAATTTCAATTTTACCGTACATGTTAGTTCCTATTTCCCGTTACACAAGTTCCTACGCAGCAAATCCTAAGACATCCTATTTCTCGATTGTGTTCCATCCCTAGTTTAAGTTTAGGTTCGACTAGGCCACCTAATTCACTTAAACTATGGCTCTGATACCAATTAGTAACAACCCAGAAAAATATAACAAAATCGAATAATTGAGATTCAATTCCCAAAACTGGGTCCCGATTACAGAAATTTGATAAACAATGCATAATTTCCAACATTCCAAAAGTCTATTACAACCGAGAATACTAAAGTCTAGTAAGCTAAAAATTAAAACTATGCCGCTTCTATGGTCCGAGCTCCTGATCCAAAGTCTTTAACATTTTTCCTTCCCCTTCGAGGAACCTGCCGCATTCCTACTACCTGGAGATGAGTTTTAAAAAAAAGAAAGAAAAAGGAAATAGAGACGAGGATTAGACCAAAGGGTCTAGTGAATTCCCAAACTCGCCCAAACAATAATAACAATTAACAATTTAACTTTTAATTAAAAGGATAGCTCCGTAAGCTAAATCTCCAGAAATAACGTTTTACACACCAAAGCCTTCTGTCATAACCAGGACTGAATGTCCCCGGGGCCCCCAGTAGATCCCCATACGGTCCCCCATGTCGATGCCGTTTTTGGCGCGTAGGGAAACGAATTCCCTCCACACAGATAAACCATCCCCGATGGTTAATAGTTGATGGCCTCGGCCATACAAAAATCTCTTTACCTCCGCTTAATAAATTTAATTAACAAGTGAAAGATGATTAGGACCTACACAATTTCATCATAAAGAGGACAAGCATCATTTTATCTCAAGTTACCAAAAACATTAATAACACTTGGTACAGTCCATTTCCAGTTTAGGAGTAAGTTAAACATAAACATAAGTAAGGAAACTCACCTTGTGATAAGCTTGGCACACAACCAGATCCTAATCCCGGCAATTTAACTCCTACAAACAGATTTCATATAAAACTAGTTGAATGATTTGGTATTAATATTATAACTTCTTTATGCTACTGGATTCACAGTAGACACCGGTCACTAGGCTACCGGTCGATCGAATACCGGTCCATGGGTGTACCGGTCAATTAGATATCGGTCAATGGGATACCGGTCAATGGTATACTGATTAATGGAATATCGGTCAATGGAATATCGGTCGATGGGTACCGGTCGATGGGTACCGGTCGCTAAGGACATCGATCGATGGAATACCGGTCTTGCCGAGTATGAACAAGGCGATCGCAGGTCCTCGATCCTCTCTCTCTCTTAGTTGACAATTCCATCCTCCCCAATCACCTTACAAACCCAAACATTAACACATTTGATATTTAATCACAGTTCAACACCCAATTCCCTTGCAGGTCACGGTCTCGATTACACACACACACACAAACCAGACATCACTCAATCACACTGGTCTAGACTCAAATGTTATCAATTGATAACTTCAATTTGATTAACCATCTACATTAGATTGTCTACGTGAATCTATCCTTAAATCGAAATCCTTAATTTCAATTTGACACCAGGGATGAAGGAGACAGAAAGAACCCCAACTCTCTCAAATCTTCAAAATACAAACGGTAGAGGAAAAACAAGGGTTAAAGTTTTGATGCTTACCTTCCCACGATGAGTTCCTTGCAGATTTAACTTTCGACCACCGCCTTAGACTTTGATCGACCCTTTCCTCCTTCAAATCGCCGCACACACACAAACCCTCAAAACTCACATTGCCTTTTTCTTTCAATACAAGAGAATGAACAAAGTTTAGGGTTTTTAGGCCTTATTTGGGCCCATTAAGGTCTAATTACACAAAGGCCCACCCAAATATCTATCTTCTCCTCAACTCTTAATCTTTAAATCATAAATCAATCTTACTTCAAAATAAACGGGTGTAACACCCGTTTAGTTCAACTGATTCATATATGAACCTACAGTTAATTAGTTCATTTATGAATCAGTTAATTAGTTCATATATGAATCATAAAGGTTCATATATGAATCAGTTAAAAGAGTTCAGATGTGAATTACACTGGTTCACATATGAACATATAGTTCATATGTAAATTATACAAGTTTATATATGAACATAGCCCGCGTATTTTGTAAAAATTACAAAAATATCCTTCTATTTTTAGAATAGCCGCAACTTTCGACCAGTTAAATCCGAAATATTTGACTAGTCAAATCCGATCTTGACCGTATGAATGACTATGATTACTTCTTTATTTATCATATATTATCATTTCTCAAATGAACCTCTGACAATATATATATATATATATGTGTGTGTGCGCATAGATAATATTTTTTTTGAAAGAGAATGGATTAATTAAAATTAAACTTAAAATATAATAATTATTATACATTAAATTAATTAATTTCATAAACTTATAGTATGAAAAAAAATTAATAAATTTTATTTTTTAGACTTAATTACGGATTTGGTCCCTGTGGTTTGTCTGGTTATTACAAAATTGGTCCTTCGAGTAAAGACAAAAAAGACAAAAGGACGAAAATACCCTCAAGGTTAACGGAGGAACTGGATGGCCGTTAGCGGGAGGGACCAATTCGTTACAAAACAACATACGATGAGTCCCAATCTGTAATAAATGAAGTTCAAGGACCATTTTCGTAAAAACCATCAAACTACAAGGACCAAATCTATAATTAACTCTAAAAGTTATCTCCGTATTTGGAGAAGAGAGAAAAAGTCTCTAAAATTAGCGGAATATGGGAAGAAATAAAATATAAAATTGCCATTTTAAGGAAAAGTTTGTTATGATTAAACTTTATTAATATAGTTAATGATGAAATCTTTAAAAGTGAAGAAAAATAAAAATTATCTCTCTCTTAGGAGAAGAGGGAAAAAGTCTTTAAAATTAAATTTTGAAAGAAATCGAATATATATATATATATATATATATATATATATATATATATATTAATTATTATTTTTACTTATTTTGTAAGAGAAAAGGAAGAAATAAAATATAAAATTGACATTTTAAGGAAAATTTTGTTATGATTAAATTCATTAAATACTTTATTAATATAGTTAATGAGGAAATCTTTAAAATATAGAAATTGTTGGATTAAATGTATTTTTTTTGAGATTTTAATATCTTTTTTTTTGTTTTATAAAATTATAAAGAAATTGTTGCAGATATTATAACTCATTCTTCAATGCTAGACTACTCGTTAAATCAAACATTTATTTTGTTGCATATTTGTTTTTGTGAGTTATATAATACCGTAAGAGTAAAGTTTTGTTCGATTTAAATATATACAACTATAAAACTCAATTATTATAGATTTAATCGGTCAGAAAAACTCAATTATTAATGTATGATATAAAAAGGTGAAAATAACATTTAAATTGGATGAATTGAAAATTGAAAAATATAAAAGAGGGATGGTACAAAATATAAAAGCTAAAAATAAAGACGAGGAATGCCTTTAAGAGGTGGTCCTTGTTAATTATGTGGAAATTCCAATCGATAGTCTTTGTCACATGAAAAAGAGGGAAAGTACTTATTATTATAATCGTGTTATTTAAGTTGATAAAATATATTTAAATATGTAAAATAGATTAATTTTCAAAAACATTTTTAATAGATTTGTTATGATTTTTTAAATTAAAAAAATTACATTTAGCTCCAGTTAATACATTTTTTTTTAACGGCAAGTTAACACACGCACACGTTCACAGGGTATCCGGGCTCCCACTTAAAGGTGTCATCCGACTAATCCCCGTCGATCACGACCCAGCCCAATTAAAGGTACCACTATGTGGCAGGACCATGATCATGGATGTCACAGGATGCTCACCACAGGGTTCGAACCTGGATAGTCAGGGATACCATCCACTGACCACCCAGGATGTTACCTTACCACTGGGCTACAACATTAAGAACATAAATGTTAATACATTTAACTGCCACATATATTAAACATTAATTAGAAAATGCTAATTCTCACTCCAAAGAAGGAAAAAAAAATCATTGGGTGTTATATAAAAAAACATAACAAACTATTGGAAATAATTTTTGAAGGTTACTTCTGAAATAATTTTTGAAGATTACTTTAAACATAAATGATGTTACGTTTCCCCCTCAATTTCTCCATTTTAGATATAAGTTAAAGAATCCATTGAGTCGGGTTTCACCAATACATATCCAAAATATATATATATATATATATATATATATATAGAGGGATATATATATATATATATATATATATATATATATATATATATATATTTCAATTGTAGCAAATATATGTCGTAGACGCTCTTACCGACGTAACCGTAATCAACTCCATTTATATTAAATCTTGCTAAAATTGCCTTGAAAAGAAAATACTTTTTTGTTGTAAATAATTTCAAAAATAAATTTTAAATATTAGATGGAAATTGACCAAAATAGCCAATTTCTCCACCTAAATTCACTTTTTACCCTATATTTCAATCGAATTCTCATTTTATCTAGTAAATGCCTTGTGTGTGTAAACTCGATTTTTAGATTAAAAAAATATTTATGCAAATTTGTGTAAGGATCGCCATATGCGTTTTTTTTTCTTTCTAATATGAATATAGGCTGTAGGCAAATACGTAAGACATTTATGTAAAACTTTGGCTAAAATGGGAATCCGATTCCAAAAGAGAAAAGTTCAAAAAAGTCCAATGGACTTTAGTGTAACACCCTAAAAATAGGGGTTAATTTAAACCCGAATAAATGCGGAATAAACAAGGCTATCATAACCAAATCACCCAAAAAGGGGAATAATTGTATGGCGTTTACAATACAAAAATCAAGTGAAATTAAAATCAACAACCTACTAATATCTAGACCAACTAAATCTAGATTATGAATGTGTATCTTCATCACTTCCAAAAAGTATACCACCACTATCAGGGATGGATGCCTCTTAGGGCTATTAGGGGCCAAGGCCCCTGTGGTTTTTTGTAATTGATATAGAGAGGTGGATGCCATCATGTTATAATTTTTTTTTAAATTTGCCCCACCCCCCCCCCCCCCACCTCACCGCTTCAGTCCAGTACTCCAGAGTCCTGAGTCCAGTCCAATAAGACTCAGTCCAACAGACGATGTCTGATCTTTTAATCGATGGACTCCAAACCCTCATCTCCATTCTCCCCCTCTGCTTAACTGCTCCTCAATAGACGATCGTACGATTGCATCCCGAGTTGAGAGTTCTAGATAGTTGCAGCACTGTCGGCGACTGGAAGCAGCACCGTCGGCGTCCAAGCATCCAACGACCGACAACCTCCATAGCAACAACAATAGGCCAAGGTGCAGCCGTGTAGGTAACTGGTAATCCTTGATTTCCCATCCTTCATCCTTGATTTGATGATTTCCCACTGACTAGAAGTTGAGCAGCAACCAACAGTGAAAGGAAAAACAAAAGTGAAAAGCCTGAAAAATTTTGTTCATCTAAGCATCTGTATTCTGTAATTTATTGGGACTTGGCAACAGTTTTTTTTAATGGAAGAGGAAAAGTATAATCTCATTACATGGGAACAGGATTTTTTTTTCACAGGTGTTTTGCCTTTTGAGTTTGATTGATTATTTAAAATTGATTGCATTCACGTCATCACCCGATGTGTTTTTAGCCTAATTCACCGTTTCGAGGGATTTTTATTTCTTTTTGCTTGATTTCGATGGATATTTAAGTTTTTTTTTTTACCGATTTCGAGGAACTTTTTCGGTTTTTTGGGTTGATTTCAAGAGTTCCTTTTGGGTTTTTTTTGTTGATTACAAGGTACGATTGCACCTTCTTCAACTCTTGAATATCTTACGGTGGCACCTTTTAAAATGATATGGTTGCACCTTTCATAAACGTAAAAAATTTAACTTTTTGGCGGAGAGATAATTAGGTGGCACATGCCATCGATGACCCTTCTTTAGGTCCGGCCCTCGGTCCGGCCCCTGCGGTTGGAAAGCTTGTGTTCCGTCCCTGACCACTATAACAAATGTACGCCTCTATAACCTCCAAAAATGCCACTATTTTCCAATGACTCTCCACTCAAGCCCGAGGAGTCCCACCATAAGAATGACTTGTTATACATGTCATTTTAAGAAAAAAATGTTAGGTTAACGCCTAGTGAGATCAAACAGTTATATTAGAAAAGCAGTAAGTTCTAAATGCATTAAATAGAGAAAAACGTGTGAAATAAATATAGATAAAACGTTACTCTTATACAAATACCTCATGGGTTGACGGGGGAGACCCGCTTACTAACATAAGTGACGGAACACAAAAGTAAGACACTTGATATGTTAGTAAAACCAAACACATAATAAAATACACACATTGGATGTCAGGCTCGGTGGCTTTAAACGTACACCCACAGAATGTCAACTTCAACCACATAGGGTCCTTACGTTGAGCTATCCTCATCCAATGACATGTACTAGCATGTAGAACTTATACCCTATCCGAGGCCTAGCCGTGCCTCGATGTGGAAAACTAGCGTTCCGTCATCGGGCGTAATGATACAAATAATTATGGGGTCATGACGCCCAAATGCAACCAAATAATCAATCCCAAATGAACAAACTCAACCAATATCTTTAAAACAATTAATATGTCATCAAGTGTACAATTCAAGAGTTCATATACAAATTCTTACGAAATCCCCAAAAAGGTTCCCACATGATTCTTTGAACAATACTCCTGATAACACCAATTTTTGGTGTTATTTTCATATCACTAACCGGGTAAAATTGCTTAATTCCAAGTGAAATTAGCGGAATTTGTATGATTTAAATCAAGTGTTTCAAGAATTGCATCATGTAATGAGATAACCAAGATTGAGTACGAAAAGTTGGTTTTCCGAACGATAATCAAGCATAACTCCCGTCAAGTTCCAAGCCCGAGAAATGGTTGGTTGAGAAAGTGAAACTAAGAAGAAAAATCAATTTCAAAAGTGGGCCAAAATCAGTGGCTGAAGTGACTTTCATGTGGGTTGCTGAAGCTGAACCCAATTGCAACCCACCAGAATGGAAATTATGGTGACTTTCATGTGAGTTGATGATGCTGAACTCACGGACAACCTACGAGAAGGGTGTTGCACGTTTTTATGCTTATCTTTTAGGGTTTTTGGCCCACTTTTCATTCCTCTCTCAACTTGGCGACTAAGGAGCAACAGGAGACGACTCGGGGGCGATTTTGGCAAGTGAAGAACACCGAATTGAAGCCTGGAAATGATTGGGGAAGCGATTCATAATCCGATTTCTTCCAATTATTCGTTGGTATTACATAAACAAAGGGGAGTTTTACAATCTTTGATGTTTGAGAGAACTTTTCTTAGATCTATGACTTCTTCTACTACGTTCTTGTTTAATACCCCCAACATGAACTAATCTTTAGATGTTGGGGGTTGGTTTGGTTTTGGTTTAAGCATATGAACATGTAACTTGGGATTTTTATCAGTTTTCCTAACTAAAGAAGCATATGATTTGGGTTTTAATGCTTTTGTGAGTCTGATCAACTTTCATCTGATTTGTTCGTTATAAATTAAATTTGAGAGAATTAATTGTTAGCAAGAACTAGAACTATATGCCTAAGGTTAGAAATTGGATAGAGATATACCAACTAAACCTTAGAAGCATTATAATCTGGAACTTAATGTGTTTTTGAACTCATGTGTTAAGATCGAGACATGAGACTTGTGTTTTCAAAATAAAATCCGTTGTTGCTTGAGAAAGAGCAACGATGATTTTACAGATTAGATTTTCATTAAAGGGTTTAACGTATAGTTATCTTCAAGAATCTTGTTCATTAGTGAGAACCATAGGATTTCCAACCCTCAACTATTTGTTTCCATATAAAGTTTTCGAAGTCGTTATTTGAAGAGTTATTTGTTAATTCTTTTTTTATTAATATTCAGTTAATTATTCCCAACAGTTCACTCTTTTGGACCGTTCAGTTAATAGTGAATATAGTAATTGTGATACTCAGTTCCTAGTTCTTTTGGTTCGATACTCGTACTTCCAAGTACATGTTACTTGATTCGACCCGTACACTTGAGGTTAGATTAAGGGGGGGGGGGTGTAAACCCGCCATATCAAGTTTTTGGCACCGTTGTCGGGGAACTAGTTTGCACTGATAGCACTACCAACTATAGGCATTATTACATTGAACATTTTATTTTATTTTAGTTATTTTTACTGTTGAGTTCTGGTTACTAATTTATGCCAAGAGGTAGTTGAGGAAAAAGTCTAGAGCCTATAGATCCAGAAATCGAACGAACCGCGCGCCATCTGAGAAAAGCATCAAAAGTTAGAAGGCGAATACAGATGGGTGAAGAAAGGCCTATAAACGAGGAGATACCACCGCCACCTCCGCCTCCACCTCCGGGAAGAGTGCCGATGAGGTCCTTTGCCAATCCGAATATGACACTATCAACAGAGGTATTCAAGCCCCTGCAGTAGGAGCAAACAACTTTGAGATAAAGTATGGCACGATCCAGATGTTGCAACAAAAAAAGTTTGGTGGAGCACCAACAGAAGACCCTCATGCACATCTCCGTACATTCGAAAAGATCTGTAACACATTTAAGATTAACGGAGTGTCAGATGACGTAGTCAAACTGAGGTTGTTCAACTTATCACTGAAGGGAAGGGAACAAATATGGGAAGAGAGCCTACCAACTGATCAGATCCATACATGGGCAGACATGACTGCAACATTCCTACAGAAATTCTTTCTACCGGGTAGGACAACTCAGTTGATGGCTGAAATAACCCACTTTGCTCAATGGGACCAGGAGACACTCTATGAGGCATGGGAAAGGTATAAGGATATGATTAAAAAGTGTCCACATCATGAGTTACATGGATGGGTGATCATCCAGACTTTCTTTGGTGGGCTTCACCCACAGTACAAGATGATATTACTGCAACAGCGGGTGGTGCTTTGATAAACAAGACCTATGAAGAGGCAGTTGAGCTGATTGAAAATTTGGTTGAACGTAGCTATGCCACTCCACGATCAGCTACCAGATGAGTGACTAATGTTCTGGAATTTGACGAGCTAAAGGCGATAAAGGCTCAATTGGCCTCCATCACAGACCAGCTGAAAGGAGCTTCCATCCAACCTGCACATCACTATGAAGGAGACATTCCCGGTTTGTTCCCCGCTTCTCATGAACCTGAACAGGTTCAATTTTTACAAAACCAAAACAATCAATCTAGGAATGATCCTTTCTCAAATACTTACAATGAAGGATGGAAGAGGCACCCCAATCTCTCATGGAATCAATCGCAAAATCAACCAAGAGAAACAATGGGACAACAGCAACAACATATTGGTAACAACTCTAATTATTCATCTTCTTCTCAATCTAAAAATGTTTATCATCCCTCATGTTATAATCAAAGAAGGCTTGATGAAGGACAATCTGGAGAGAAGAAGCCGAGATTAGAAGATGTTTTGATGAAGTTCATTTCAAAGATGGACTATACTATCGAGGATATTACTTCATCTGTAAACACTTTGACAACCATCGTGGGCACAATAAAGGCGACAACTGATCAGAATACAACTTCCATCCAAATATTAGAAAGACAGATAGGACAGATAGCTGAAGCTCTACAATCCCGCACTCAGGGTCAATTCCCCAATCAGACTGAAAGAAAACCGAGGGAGCATTGCAATGCCATTCATCTTAGGAGTGGCAATGAATTTATAAAGGACCCTACCCGAGAGCATATAGAGACTGAAGATGTTGGAACGAAAGATGGGGTAACTACTGATGTTGTTAATCTAAATGAGCCAAAGGAAAAATGTATGACACCTCCATCAAAGCCGATAGTCAACCCGTATGTGCCACTTCTACCTTTTCCGAATCGGTTGAAGGCACGCGAGGATAATGAACAGTTTAAGAAATTTCTTGACATTTTTAAGAAGCTACACATCAATATTCCATTTGCAGAGGCACTTGCACAAATGCCAACATATCTCAAGTTCATGAAAGACATCTTGTCCAAGAAGAGGAAGATTGAAGATCATGCAACAATTGCACTTACTGAGGAGTGTAGTGCAATCATTCAAAATAAGCTTCCTCCGAAGCTTCAAGATCCAGGGAGTTTCTCTATACCTGTGCAAATTGCAGTTGTTCATTTCAATAAAGTGTTTTGTGACTTAGGAGCAAGTATTAACTTGTTACCTTTATCCATTTTCAGAAAACTTGGCTTGGGGGAAGTGAAGCCAACAAACATGCTCCAACATACAGACAGATCAGTGAAGTATCCGTATGGAATCGTGGAAGACATGTTGATAAAGGTTGGAAAGTTTTACTTTCCAATTGATTTCGTAGTTCTAGATGCGGAAGAAGATGTTGAAGTGCCATTGATTTTGGGAAGACCGTTCTTAGCCACAAGCAAGGCCTTGATAGATATGGAAGAAGGTGTGATGACTTTCAGAGTTAGTAATGAAAAGGTAACCTTCCATGTTCTCAAAAGCGTAGAAGAAAGAGGTGAACCGGAAAGGTGGTCGATTGGATCAAAAACTGGTGATAATGGGAAAACGGATGTGGGGGAAATTAGGAAAAGTCGTATGTGCGGGCGATTCAATTCCGCAAGCGACACCGAGCCAAATTGAGAGCTACACAGTCGTGCCACGACTCTAAATAAGGCGCTAGGTGGGAGGCAACCCACCCGGTATGTTTTCTTTTCTTACGTTAATTTTAGTTATTTTTCTTCTTATTTTTTTTATTTCATTTGTTTTGCTAGCTCAGTTTTAATTTGTTTTCGTAGGAGTTTTGTTTCTGTTGTAGGTCTCTCGAGATTCGGAGAAATTCCCGTGCGACAAGGTAAGTTGTTTTCGTTTGATTGAAAGTTGAGTAATGAGACTGAGAGAAAAGAGTAAGGAGGCTAATCGTGGTTTGGAAGACATTATTTAAACTCGGGAATGCTTTAAAATGAATTTTGGACCTTCGTTTTCACCACCGAAACAATTCTTAAGGTGATCTGAAGGTGGGGTTGGTTTTGCAAAAGCCACGGAAAAATCACTTGGATTACCGTGAATTTTTGCCAAAAATAGCCCCTAACGAACCTTTGCCGTGAGTTAACCATCTCCAACCCACGAGAAACCCACCTCCACCACTGCCTCTCACCATTTGTCGATCTCCCATAAACCCAACGCCCACCGTACCCTTCTCGTACCTCACACCATCCCAATCCCACATCAAACCCACCCTAACTCTCCCCTCTTCTCGATTTCCAGCAAACAAGCAGCCCCTCACGAGGCTTTCTCGTGAGTTACCACCTCCCAACCCACATAAAACTCACCAGCACCCCTCCCCTTCCCCTCTCTCGATCGAACACCAAACCAACATCCCCTCATGACCCTTTGCCGTGAGTTGATCTCTCCCAACCCACACAAAACCTACCCGAGACCACACCCTTCCCCTCTCTCGATCGATCAAACAAACAACCCCTCATGAGAGTTTCTCGTGAGTTACCACTCTCTAACATACGACCAAGGTACGTGAACCAACAACCCTTAGCGTGGCTTGCTCATGAGTTAGCCCCATCCTAACTCACTTAAAACCCTCGCCACTCTCTGCCCTCTCCCTCGATCTGCCAACCACGACCCATACCAAACAGAACCCCACGACCCTTTGCCGTGAGTTCAACCTTCCCTATCCCTCGCAAAACCTACCCGAGCCCCACCCATTTTTCCATTGATCAAACAACCCCTAGCGTACCTTATTCGTGAGTTACACTAGTCCTAACCCACGAACAACCCACCCGAAGTCTATTGGTCCTAACCCCTTTTAGCCGATTTTTTTTCCTCTTCCCCCTCACCAATCTTTTTAATTGACGCCTCACTCCTCCTCTCTCCAATCGACTTCAAGAAGAAAAACCTAGGGTTCTATCATTCTCTTGCTTTGCTCTTCAATCTCAACTAGAATCTCTCATCTCTCAATCCAAGGTATGATTCTCATCTTTAATTTTCTTGTTTATGCTTTCCTTTGGAACTTTAATGGTGGACTTTGAGTTTTGCTCAAACCTAAGGTTTTTAATGTCAAATCTTATGGATTACTTCTACATTTAAAAGTTTGAGCATCTCTTCCAATCCACATATTATTCCTTGTGATTATTCCATAAACTGGAGTTCTTGTTGATGCTATAAGGGTGGTTTATGTGCACTTTTTGCCAGAGATCATAGTTACTTAACACCCCTTAACATGCTTTTTCATATAATGGTGGTGATTGATTTCAGACGGCTCCTTGCATGGTATCACACTTTTTGCTCCTAGGGCGTTATGATTTGTACCATGGTTTGTGCATGGTATTGCTCAACAACGTTGCATATCTACTTACCTAAACCTTAGGGCTTCGTGCAATTACATGTTAAGAGTTGTTATGAGCATGATCATTCTTTTAGACAACACCAACCTATGCCATGGCATAGGTTTGGGGTGGGGGTTAATTAAATACACACCCTTTTACACAATCCCTACACCTAAACCACCGTCTAGGTTTGGGGTGGTTCATTGTCGTATTCTCATGTGCTTAATCACGCCATGTTTATGCTCGTCCGCACATGGTCACCCACACTCTTATACTCTTTCAAAGTCGAGGGTTGTACATCATTCAAACCTATGTTGGGACATAGGTTTGGGGTCGTCAATCTTTGACCCATTTTCCGTCTTTACCAAGAGTAAACCTAGACCACAGTCTAGGTTTGGGGTGACCATCTATTCTCACTGTCAGGGCCGTGCCTGGGGGAGGGCGGGCCGGGCGCACGCCCAGGGCCCACAAGAAATAGGGGCCCAAATTTTTTTGTATATACTATATACTATATACTATATATAATAGTAGTAGTTAAAAAAATTAGAAAATAAAAGAGACATAATTTTTTTGAAGTATCTAATAAGTCATCAAAAATAATTTAACATTATATTAAGGGCTCAAAAATGTATTAGTTAACTAAATTGGAGAATAAAATATGTAAAAGTTCATTGATCGTTCATTTTATAGTATTGCTTATTTGCTTATTGTTTCTCTAAGTTTTTTTATTCAATATTAATATATAAAACTACTTTGTCCAACAAACGTTGATATATTTTCCATCATTCATCTTTTACTAACTCTTTTAAGGTAGTCGGGGCACCTTTAAGGTAGATTAAGGGTCTGCAAAATCGTTTGATATGTCTTTAGCCTAATTCCACGATTTCGAGCGATTTTTTAAAGTTTTTTGGTTGATTTCAAGGGACTTTTTAGTATTTTTTTTTATCGATTTCGATGTACTTTTTCGGTTGATTTCAAGAGAATTTTTTGGTTGGTGGGGGCATAGACGAAAAATTACTGGGAGGAACCATAATAGGAAGTTAAAAAAATGATTTTTAACCTATGTAAAAATATTTTTTTAATGGGGGCTCATCCCCCACCTTTTACATGCTACATCCGCCTTTGCATTTGCATGAATTATATTTTTGTATTAGAATATAGTAGATTTCTTGTTATTAATTAAGAAAACTTATACATTTTGAATTTTTTTTACCGACAAAATGAGATGATCCAACTTATATCTATATTTAAGATTTCAAAACTACCCTTGTTTTTCATACAATATTGACTCATATCTCTAAAACAAGAATAAGATCTCAAACTATTACCAACATGAACTTTAGATTCTAAGATTGATGGTTAATAAAAAGTTTGTTTTAACCCTAAATTAAATTTTAATTGGTGAATGGTGATGAAAACATTAACATGAGGTGACATGGAAAACCAATTGATTTACATTGATTAACATAAAGTGTAACTCTGAATATTCAAAACTCTGACCCAAAATGATGTCAATCTATATATTAAAGGTATATTATAGGATGTGTTCGATGGTAGAACAAATTTACAGTGCTATGTAAAAATGATATGATAAATAATATTAATCTAGAAATAATTTTTGATTACGTCTAGGAATACTTGGAAAACGGTTTTATATGAAATAATAGTATTTTCTAAATTCGTTATTAATCTAATGATAAAAACAACATATTGAAATTTTTATCGTACTTATCGAGGGCTCACTCTCACATGTCGCCCAGGGCCTATATAGAATGTTAGGAAAGGGCCTGCTCACTGTGTACTAATACTTCCATTGAATTGCAGGAAACACCCAAAAACTCGATCCACTACCACCACACCCTCAAGATGGAGAGGAAGAAGATGCTAGAGTACAAGCACATATTCCACGAGGTAGAGTTCACGGACGAGGAGGAGGCACAATCCGATGAGGATGATACTGATTACGAGCCGGAGGAACCACCATCCACACCGCCACAGCAGCTAGTCGCTCACCTAGATCACTCCATGCCACCATACATCTCCCGTCGTCCCACTTGATGCCCATTATTGACTTCGTTATTTTTGTGAACTTGGTACTTGTTATCGCCTATTAATTTGAATTTGGATAACGGTAATCATGTAGACATACTCTCCGCATCATCTCGTACGAACACAGGTATAGCCTCTACTATCTCTTTTATGTTGCATAATTTTGTTATCTTATTGCTTGTACAACCTTTCACAAACTCAAACCGAGCTTGCACATTAGGGACAATGTGCCGGTAAGGCTTGGGGTTGTAGACCTGAGCATACTATCGAGTATTCTATGGTATTGCACATTAATTGCGTAATTATCACAGGTTTGTCAAACATATCATAAATGTTAATTTTTTTTAGGATAGTAGACACCAGAATTTATGAAGCACTTAGGCATTTAGATAACTTTACATTGTTCTGAGAATCTAGGAGCGGAGATATAGTCCTAAAAATAATCAGGAAAGTGCATGAATAAGGGACATTAGTGGAGACCACCCGAGAGAAATTTGAACCCAATAACGTACAATTTATTGCGAGAGAATTATGCACTTAAATCATATACACTTATTCGGATTCTTTATCGTGATTATAGTTTGATCTCACTATAATAATGCATTGGGTAGCAAAGACGACCATAAGGATATTAAGTGTCAAATTCTGTTATATCTGAATTACAGACCTTAAGAGATGATTCCAGGCATTGTGTGTAAAATAAATATTGAATCATTTTATCTTAAGTTCCTTTCTAATGTGTGCACCTAAGCCCTTTTTGCAGCCATACAGTGATTAATTTCTTTCTTAACCCATTTATCTAACCCTAGCCTGATTGATAGCCTACCTGCATCCGAACATGTGTCAGGTAATGAACGACTGGTAGGGAACAACGGGAAGGGGAAGAAAAGGCAAAAAGAGATATTGAAAGTGGGTTCTAGAAAGAACGATAATACCAAAAGGGGTCTATTAGCTGCAAAAATAAAACCAGCAACAACAATAAAGGTTGTGAAATTAGAAAAATGAATGAAGAAAAAGAAAGACATGAAAAGAAACACCAATGTAAAGGAACATGGTGGGAAATACAGTGAAAAGTGAGGAACTGGCCAAAGGGTATGGGATGAATCTGGTTGTTCATTCAATGACACATTGAGGATTTTGATCCGCTTACCATCGTTTCTCAGCCATAAGCCTAGCCACATTACAACCTTTACAAAGACCTGGATGATCTTTTGCAAAGTGTAGGAAGATAGACGAAATAACACTAATAGTCCAGTCTTGTTACTTGATTCCTTCTGAGGTCACTTCTTTGTACATTTGTGCATTTTTCTTGTTTAGTTGTTCATGCTAATATCTTGTGAATCTTTGCACATAAACTCCAACGTCATGAACAACATATGTGACAACCTAGGGTTCGAGCGTAAATAGAGTATCCCGTAAGGTAGGGACGAGGCGAAATCCTCCCCAAAAGTGTGAAGACTTGGTTGTGATTAGGTATGTGTCACTGTTCTTAGTTCAATTTTCAATGTTTATAACTCTAATACCTTTGTTGAATAGTGAATACCGGTTGTTTCATACACCTTTTTTTGTTGCTTGACATCCATAAATTTTTACCCGATAGACATGCCCGTGGTCCGGTTCCTTTATAATTGCATGTTTGGTTTAAGTTTGTGTTTTTATTGACACTAATTTGTTTGGGGACAAACAACGCTCGGTTTGCGATTGTTGATAACACCAATTTTTGGTGTTATTTTCATATCACTAACCGGGTAAATTTGCTTAATTCCAAGTGAAATTAGAGGAATTTTTATGATTTAAATCAAGTGTTTCAGGAATTGCATCATGTAATGAGATAGCCAAGATTGAGTGCAAAAAGTTGGTTTTCCAAACGATAATCGAGCATAACTCCTGTCAAGTTCCAATCCCAAGAAATGGTTGGTTGAGAAAGTGAAGTTAAGAAGAATAATCAATTTCAAAAGTGGGCCAAAATCAGTGGCTGAAGTGAGTTGTTGATGCTAAACTCACAGACAACCTACAAGTAGGGTGCTGCACGTTTTTATGCTTATCTTTTAGGGTTTTTGGCCCACTTTTCATTCCTCTCTCAACTTGGCGACTAAGGAGCAACAGGAGACGACCCGGGGGCGATTTTGGCAAGTGAAGAACACCGAATTGAAGCTTGGAAACGATTGGGGAAGCGATTCATAATCCGATTTCTTCCAATTCTTCGTTGGTATTACATAAACAAAGGGGAGTTTTACAATCTTTGATGTTTGAGAGAACTTTTCTTAGATCTATGACTTATTCTACTACGTTCTTTTCTAATACCCCCAACATGAACTAATCTTTAGCTGTTGGGGGTTGGTTTGATTTTGGTTTAAGCATATGAACATGTAACTTGGGATTTTTATCAGTTTTCCTAACTAATGAAGCATATGATTTGGGTTTTAATGCTTTTGTGAGTCTGATCAACTTTCATCTGACTTGTTTGTTATAATTTAAATCCGAGAGAATTAATTGTTAGCAAGAACTAGAATTATATGCCTAAGGTGAGAAATTGGATAGAGATATACCAACTAAACCTTAGAAGCATTATAATCTGGAACTTAATGTGTTTTTGAACTTATGTGTTAAGATCGAGACATGAGACTTGTGTTTTCAAAATAAAATCCGTTGTTTCTTGAGAAAGAGCAACGATGATTTTACAAATTAGATTTTCATTAAAGGGTTTAACGTATAGTTATCTTCAAGAATCTTGTTCATTAGTGAGAACCATAGGATTTCCAACCCTCAACTATTTGTCTCCATATAAAGTTTTCGAAGTCGTTATTTGAAGAGTTATTTGTTAATTCTTTTTTTTTTTATTAATATTCAGTTAATTATTCCCAACAGTTCACTCTTTTGGACCGTTCAGTTAATAGTCAATATAGTAATTGTGATACTCAGTTCCTAGTTCCCTTGGTTCGATACTCGTACTTCCAAGTACATATTACTTGATTCGACCCGTACACTTGAGGTTAGATTAAGGGGGGGGTGTAAACCCGCCATATCAACCCCCACATGCTAAATTACCCATACAAGTTCTCTTTCAAAACATTCATCAATAGTCCCAAACCCTAGTTTTTTATTTGAAGAGGTTGAACATGAGATTAGAGGAAAACATATTTCCCATGTGTATAAATCACCTTTAGCCTAATATATAAGTTTCTTAACCATACATTTATACCCATCCAAGTAAACCCTAAAAATCTCCAAAATTAGCTTTTTGGTGAAACTTACCTAAATCAAAAGGAATCAAATAAGAGACGTTTAGAAGGTTAAAACCTCACATTTAACATGTATAAACTTTATAAATGAAAGAATCGCCTTGGTGGTTCATATAAGGAACCAAGCCTAGAAATAAATGAGATGACAGTTTGGATGTTATGTAACACCCAGAAAATTTAAGGTAAGTATTTACTCTCGTATTTCAATATCGTATTATATTGGTGACTATGGAAATCTTGGGAGTATAAAATGCATGTCTAATCATCGTTTATGTTATACCTTTTAGAATGCCTAATCGTACATGAGCGTCGTGTTGAAAATCAAGTTTTCGGGGCCTCGGGGGTGTGGCGCGATAGTGCCATGCGACAGTGCCCTGGGCACAGTCGCAGGTCACTATCGCTGGGTGTGTACCGAATGTGGTGTGTGATGGGAGATTGTGACAACGATAGTGACATGGGCACTATCGCCGGTCACTATCGCTGGAAAGGTACCGAGAGGCCCCTAAGGCTCGCGATTGTGACACCGCGATAGTGCCATGACACTGTCGCCGTCGGGACTGTTTGTTTAAATACAACCCTTGACCGATTTGATTGCACTTTTCACCTCTCTCGTTTTGTTGGGCGATTTGGGAGACCTCAAGAACGATTTTCTCCTCTCAAAACCCTAACCCTCATTATTTTCAACCTACTTCTTGTTGGGGTTTGGGGATTGCATTTATTTCTCCTCAAAGGAGCATCCATTAGAGTTATCAAGTCAACCAACCACCTCATTCAAGTCCAACCTCTTCAATCTAGAGTTTCCTATTTTCTAGGTTTTAATCAAAAACCTAGATTGTGAGTTTAATAAACCTTTGTTAAAACTATATACACATCATAATCTACTACTTTCTATTATCATGCATCTTTACTGAGTTATTCATTTCTAATATTTGATTCTTGGGGATTTCCTTATGAATATGTCCCAAGTCCTCTTTACCTATGTGGAAGAATTTCCTTAAAAGTATTAATGGGACTTCTTGGCTTCAAAGAGTTGGGAAATATGGTTGGTGGAGTCACTTTGGACACAATATTATATGAGTGGTTTGACCCAACCTTTGGATGGGGGATTATTTGATAAATACATGTTTATATGTGACTTGCTATGACTTGATGGAATACATATCTTGAATTTTGAGACGATTTATTACTTGAGACACCATTTGGTGGAATTACAACTACATGATTAAGATTGTGGTCATACTAGCCTTGTTATAGACATTATTAATTGGGATAGTATGGTTTAATATTGTATACATGGTTGGTATTGAGAATATTCTTGGGCACAATTTGCCTTGAGGCCTACTATTAATAATGTTGGACGAACCAAGTCGGTAGACACTAGGAGGATGTAGTCTTGGGTGCCACTGTAATGGTATGTACCTAGACCTCCGCCATTTGGAGTAATGCCATGGTTGTAGTCCTCGGATGTGCCGGCCCTTTTAGATGTCACTCATGGTAGTTGGAATCAAGGTATATCGACTCTTTGGGTGGAACTTGATTGGTGTTATGGGTCTCCCCCATTGACTCCATATTTAATGAACTTCGGTTAACTGTTGATAAGAATTGTGTTTAGATTAATATACTATTTCTTGTACAACTCACTAGGCTCTTTTGGCCTAACACTTGTTTGGTGTCGATGTGTATCTCAGGTTCTAGAGTAAGCTTAGGGAAGACTTTTAGGACACCATTTCTTTAGAAGATGTCATTTTGGGGAAATTCGGATAACACCCGAAATGTAATATTGTTTCAAATGAAATTAGATTAATAGGTTGTTATTCTCCCATTATTTAGAATTGTAACTTGTACTAAACAGGTGTAAATTCTTTCCCCATTTTTGGGAGGGTCAATTGCTTTGGCAAATTATTTACCACATTTTCATTTCCCGGAAAGTTATTGTTATCCCTATTTTTAGGGTGTTACAAGTTGGTATCAGAGCTTTAGTTTAAGTAAACTAGGTATTGACTTAGCATATCTAGACTTAAGCTTTAGTGTGACTGTAGGTTGTCCACCTTGGGGTAAAAGTCATAGGTGGGGAGAGCATTAGGATCTACGGAATTACATTGATTAAGGATTGTGATGACGGTAACGACGGATCCTCGTGTATAATGCAATAATAATATCACGTAGCTAATGTTATTATGAATGTGCTTTACATGAGCATGCTTGAAATTGCTATTGTTATGATAATTGATAAATGTATTAGTACGTACCATGAGTTTAACTCACTTAGTCTTTTCTCAACCTCCTTTCTCGTACGTGTGTGGCAGATAACCATGGTAAACACACGAAACAGACTGCAAAACCCGCCAGATGGTCATGTTGAAGACGAATCTACAGCCGACCAACCTACTTTGGTCGTGATTACTGAAGGGCCACCTGCGGCCAATGTCCTGGGCGGAACACATACCACAACGCAATCCTAAACCTGCTAATCAAATCATGGAAGAAGTGACTATGGAAACAAGGATAAGAGATAGAAGGATGCAAGCCATGAATTTGGCCATGGCATAACAACAAGAGTTCTTTATGAAGCTACTGGAGGATCGAGATGCTAGTCACCGAAAACCTAAGACGATGGCGGAGAATATCGTGAATGGGTCAGGTGGTGGACCGACCGTTGTGGTAACTGAAGAACAACTAGTGAACGGAAGTAAAGTAAGAGCCAAGGTGTGCACTTACAAAGCTTTTCTGGGGTGCAACCCGAAGGAGTTTTCAGGTTCTGCCAATCCAGTTGCTTGCATGTATTGGCTTAAGGAAGTGGAGATGGCCTTTGAATCTAGCGAATGTGATGTCTCGCGACAGGTTAAGTTCGCTTCTCAACTACTTAGGGGTGAGGCTTTGATTTTGTGGAATCTCACCCGATCTGCCCTCACTCCCGAAGTTTTGGCTAAGTTAACTTGGTCAATTTTCAAGCAAATGATCATGGACAAGTATTGTAGTGAGAGATCTGTAGACAATCTTGAAGAGGAGTTCAAGAATCTGAAGAAAGAGGCTCTGTCTATTGCTGAATACTCCAAGCTCCTCTTGGAGAAGCTAAATTTGGTGGGACATTTGGTCCCCGATGAGAGATCAAAAATCAAAGCTTATCAACATGGGTTACCGGCCGGGATGAGGATGGCGGTGAGGAATGCCAAAAGGTCGACACTTCAAGAGGTGATTGAAGATTCCTTACTAGTGGAGGACGACATGGTTGTAGAGAAGGAAGAGAGAAGCCAAGTTGGAGAGAAGCGGAAATGGGAAGGGCTATCTGGGCCCATGCGTCAGTCTAAGCCGGTTATGGGCGGTAAATTTGGTGACAGTCGTCGTGAGGCAAGATGGTGCCACAAGTGCAAGTCTAAGCATTTTGGACCATGCAATCCGAGACCTCACTCGGGGCCCGCCGAATGTTCTAAGTGCGGGAAGAAGGGACATGCAATCTGGGATTTCCCCATCCGGGGGCGGTATGCTTTGAATGTAGAGAACCGGGTCATATGAAGAGGGATTGCCCGAAGCTAGTGGGAGAAAACCGTAGGAATTCTCTTGGGTCGACGGCAAGGGTTGAGCAACCGTCGAGAACACCAAACCGAGCATTCCGGATGACTACTGAGGAGGCACAGGAGACCGCCGATGTTGTTTTGGGTACGTTCTTAGTAAACTCCTTGCCCGCTCGCATGTTGTTTGATTCGGGTGCTACGTGTTCTTTTGTGTCGAATAGTTTCTGTAAGTAATTCGTCACTCCTAGTAGTATTCTTCCCGATGCCTTAGTAATAGAGGTGGCTAATGGTGACCAAGTGATCATTCGAGAGTGTTTTGTTGGTTGTGCTTTAGAGATCGATGGGAACTCCTTTGGAGTAGACTTACTACTTATGTCTATAGGCGGTTTTGATGTAGTCATAGGCATGGATTGGTTATCAAGACATAAGGCTGACATCCTCTGTTCCAAGAAGATGATCCAAGTGCCTTTGGTAGGAAAGGGTGTAGTCACCATCTATGGGGAGAAAGGGAAGAGGTGTAATCATATCATCACCTCTCTTAAGGCTCGGAAATTTCTAGCAAAGGGTTACCCTTCGTATTTGGCTTATGTGGTGGACGCGAAGAAAGAGAAAAAGTCGGTGGAGGACGTGAATATTGTGCAAGACTACCCGGACATCTTTCTGGAATATTTACTCGGGTTACCGCCTGAACGTCAAGTGGAGTTTCAAATCGACCTCACTCCGGGAGCAGCTCCGATAGCTCGTGCACCCTACCGTTTGGCTCTGACAGAAATGCAAGAGATGATGACGCAACTCCAAGAACTTCTAGAGAAAGGATTCATTCGACTGAGCATCGACGACCTATTCGATCAACTCCAAGGCGCGGGATGTTTTTCAAAGATTGACCTTCAGTCCAGATACCATCAAGTGAGAGTGAAGAAGGAGGACATTCCGAAGACGACCTTCCGAACGCGATACGGTCACTACGAGTTTTTGGTGATGCCTTTCAGTTTGACCAATGCTCCGACTGTATTCATGGATTTGATGAATCGTGTGTGTCACCCTTTCTTGGACAAATCCGTGATTGTTTTCATCGACGACATCTTTATCTACTCAAAGGACGAAGCCGAGCATGAGAAACATTTGCGGGAAGTGTTGGAAGTTCTTTGAAAAGAAAAGTTGTATGCAAAGTTCTTGAAGTGTGAATTTTGGCTCCAAGAAGTGCAATTCTTGGGCCACATGGTGTCTAAAGACGGAGTGAAGGTAGACCCTGCAAAGATCGAGGCGATGATGAGTTGGGAACCGCCGACGAGTCTGACGGAAATCCGGAGTTTCTTGGGATTGGCGGGTTACTACAGGCGATTCATTCAAGACTTCTCCAAAATAGCTTTGCCACTCACCTCCCTCACGAGGAAGAATGTCAAATTCCTTTAGACTGATACGTGTAACGCCCCGGTTTCCAAAATCGGCGTCGTTACTTTCGTTAACCTTTGATATTACCAAGGCATGCACGTGAACTAAATTGAACTTTATTTCTTTCAAATCTAACTATTACATCAGAGTTAAAACATCAGCGAAAACTTACTTCATAGCTTATAACACAACAAATTTTGTTGTTGACTAGAATAGTACTACTTCATGCTATGTAACACCCGTTTAATTGGGCAAATTGATTAGTAAATTAGAGAATCTAAGGGTGAGGAGAAAATAAGAAAATTTGTTGGGCCTGGAAGTAAATTAGCCTAAATGGGCCAAGTCAAGCCTAAAACCTATCTCTTGCTCATTTCAGCCCTGGGAAAGAATAGTGCGGTGTGTGAGTGTGTGTGTGTGGGTGACGACGTAGCAGAGAGTGAAGATCATCCATTGAAGCTGTAAAGTTCAAGATTGAGAAGCGGAGCAATCGTTGGATTTCATCTTCGTGAGGTAAGTCTCAATCAGAAACATCTCTGCTCTTATTTCTCTTGAACATCGATGGACTGAGTCGAATAGGTTGATTTGAGTTTGGGTTGGGTTGAGGTTAAACATTTTGGGATTAAGAATTGTTTAAGGGATTTACTTAATGTGGGATAGAAATCGATGTAAACATTAATCAGAAAAGGGAATGTGAATCGATTAGGCTATCGATCATAAAGTTAGAGCGGAGACCGAAATCGTCCCTGTGAGTCGTCTCCTTGTGTTGGCTGACGATTCAGCCGAAAATGGATTTCGACCGGGGTTCTTAACTGATCTGGTCGACCGGTGGGGTGACCGGGGTGAGTGTGGGGGACCGGGGTCTCCTGGTTCGTCGACTAGGGTATGTGTGCCCGGGGATCGTCGACCGGGGTCTATGCGCCCGGGGTTCGTCGACCGGGGTCTGTGCGCCCGGGGTTCGTGCGCCCGGGGTTTATCGACCGGAGTCTATGCGGTCCTTACGACCGGTGTTTGTCGACTACACTGCTTCTCCAAGTTGTTAACCTTTATTGTATCATATTGAATTGTAGGACTATAGCCCAAGTTTAGTGTTCGTTGTGCACCAAGTTTTCCAGTATCAGGTGAGTTCCTATATTTTAAATAAACCACTGTTTTTCTTGAGCTGGAAATGGACTTTACCAAGTTATTACTAATGTTTTGATTACTTGTGATAAAATGATGTTTGTCCTCATTATGATGTGATTGTAAAATTCTTATTCATCTCTCTCACTGGTTTAATCAAATTTATTAAGTTGAGGTAACGGATTGTGTATGGTCGAGGCCATCAACTTATAACCATCGGGGATGGTTGACCCGTGTTGAGGGAATTCGTTTCCCTGCGCACGGAAAATGACATCGACATGGGGGGTATGGGGATCTACTGGGGGGCCCCGGGGATGCTCAGTCCTGGTTATGACGGAATACTTTGATGTGTAAAGCATTGTTCCTTGGGATTTAGCTTATGGAGCTATTCTTTTATTTTAAAAAAATTAAATTGTTGTTTGTTATTATTGTGTGGGCGAGATTGGGAATTCACTAGACCTTTTTGGGTCTAATCCTCGTCTCTATTTTTTTCTTAAAACCCATTTTCAGGTAGTAAGAATGCGGCAGGTTCCTCCAAGGGGAAAGAAAAATGTTAGAGACTTTGGATCGGGAGCTCGGACCATAGAAGCGGCATAGTTGAAATTCTATCTTACTAGACTTTATCATTCTCGGTTGTAATAGACTTTTAGGATGTGGAAATTTATATTTTTAATATTGGAATTTTGTAATTGGGACCCAGTTTTGGGAGTTGAATCTCATTTATTCAGTTATGTTTTACTTTGGGGTTGTTACAAATTGGTATCAGAGCCAGGTTTAAGTGAATTAGGTGGCCTTGTCGGACCTAAACTTGAACTATGGATGGGACACAACCGAGAAATAGGATGCTTTAGGATTTTCCGCGTAGGATCTTGTGTAACGGGAAATAGGGACTAACATGTAAGGTAAATTTGAAATTACAATTGGCCAAGGTAATTGCAAATTTACAGGTACATGTGCGTATCTATAAAATCTTGTTACATATAGGATTGTAAAGGCTAAGGTTTCTTTGTTGTTGTTTCAGTTGCCATCATGGCAGATCGAGTTTTGCGAAGTAGGGTTGTGCTGAGAGAAGGGGAAGAGGTGATAGGCGGGACTGGAGCTGAGTTACTGAGAAGCCGCGCTGGGAGGCCAATCATTCGAGGACAAGGGCGTGGTCGCGGACGTGGTTCGGCAGGGACTAACCACAGGGCTACGACCCACGTGGAGGGAACCATTGCAGGAAGCCGGGGAGGAGTTACCGTTTGAACCCCCCGTCGAGCAAGAAGCGCTGAGGTTATCCGAGATGACGAAATATCACACCAAGAGAACTCAGCGACCTTGAGAGGACGTGGGACTGCAAGGGCCCGTGGTCGGGGCCGAAACCAGGCTTTTGTGACCCACGAGACGTTTGCTGCCGAAATGGGGAAACTCCAGGAAACTCTGCAAGCATTGTTGGCAAATCAAGAAAAATCAGCTTCGAAAAGTAAAGATAAGAGCGAGAGCAAGGAAATGACTGAGCTGTCAAGCCTGCTGGTAACTGAAGTGGGAGGTAATTATGTATCGACAGTTGAGACGACAACCAAAGTAGTGGCGAAGGGATGCAGTTACAAGGAGTTTGCGGCCTGCAAACCTCCTACTTACAAAGGGGAGTGCGATCCGGTTTTAGTAATGAAATGGATAAAAGAGATGGAGCTAGTGTTTGCTACCAGCAAGTGTGCTGGAGAGAATAAGGTAACATATGCTTTATTCATGTTGAGGTCTGAAGCCACCTTATGGTGGGATGCCGAAACAGGGGGATCAGGAGTGGCCGCTGCTGAAGGAATGACCTGGGAGACTTTCATGAGTAAGTTCAAGGCACAGTTTTGCCCTATGGAGGCAGTGAAAAAGTTATAGGAGGAATTTCTAGGGTTGGAACAAGGAACTATGTCAGTTAGGCAGTACACCAACAAGTTCATCGAGAAGTCATGTTTTGCGGGATCATATTTGCCGGACGAGGAGAGTAGGGTGGAACGATTCATCTTTGAACTGAAAAGTAACTTGCGCGAGTGGGTTTCTACAAGGGAGCCAGCAACCTACCAGGCTGCTGTGCATGCGGCTGAGATGACCGAAAAGGAAAAGAACCGCCAACAATCTGACAGGGTAGGCGATAAAAGGAAGTGGGATGGACCGGGTACTGATGCAAGGAAGGATAAAAATTTAAAACCAGAGCAAAGATTTGGTCGGGGATTTAGGGAGAAGCCTTGCGGGAAATGCCACAAAGTGCACCGGGGAGAATGTTCTTCGGGGGAAAGATCATGTTTTCAGTGTGGAATGCCGGGGCACATGTCTAGGGATTGCCTTAACAAGAAAAACTGCTATCGGTGTGGGTCGCCAGACCATTTTCGGTCCGAGTGCCCACAGGTCAGGCGGGGTGGACCAGTCCAAACTGGAGAGCGTGGGGGAGGCATAAAAGAAGATAAGAAGTGGGAGTTGGCTCGTCCTAAAGGGAGGGCCTTTAACATGACAGCAACAGAGGCGGAGGAAGTACCGGATATGGTGGCAGGTACGTTTTTGTTAAACTCTACTTGTGCTAGAGTATTGTTTGACTTAAGAGCGACTTGTTCTTTTATATCTCCCACGTTTTCTCAGTGTTTGGGGTTAAAACCAAAAAGGTTAGGGCGGGAGTTCGGGGTAGAAACCGCTGACGCTAACCAAGTGATGGTTAGGGAGGTGTTTGAGGGATGTGTGATAGATATCGAAGGGAGCTTGGTACCGGTGGTACTATACCCTATGCCGATGAGAGAGTTTGATGTAGTCCTTGGGATGGACTGGTTGGCTAGGAATGAGGCTAGTATAATCTGTAATAAGAAGATAATTCATATGGTTCTACCGGGAAGGGGAGTAGTAGTGATCTATGGGGATAGACGGGAAAGAAACTCTAGTTTGATCTCCATGATCAAAGCAAGGAAGAGTTTGAGAAAGGGTTGTAGAGGATTCTTAGCATACGTATTTGACTTGATCCCCGGTGTCGCACCGATAGCGCGTGCACCGTATAGGTTAGCACCCTCAGAAATGAAAGAAATGATGTCGCAATTGCAAGAATTGTTGGAGAAAGGGTTTATAAGGCCTAGTACATCCCCGTGGGGAGCGCCAGTTCTTTTTTGTGAAAAAGAAGGACGGATCTATGCGAATGTGTATAAACTACCGAGAATTCAACAAGCTGACGATCAAGAATAAGTATCCGATTCCGAGGATAGACGACTTATTCGATCAGCTACAGGAAGCCAGTTTCTTCTCCAAAATCAACTTAAGGTCAAGTTATCATTAGCTCAAAGTGAAGGAGGAGGATATTCCGAAAACCGCCTTTCGTACTAGATATGGACATTATGAGTTCCTTGTAATGCCATTCGGATTGACTAACGCTGCTGCAGCTTTCATGGATATGATGAACTGGGTGTGTCAACCTTACCTAGATAAGTTTGTGATCGTATTTATTGACGATATACTGGTGTATTCGAAGACCGAGGAGGCTCACGAGGAGCACCTGCGAACAGTTTTAGAATTATTGAAGAGAGAACGATTGTACGCAAAATTCTCGAAATACGAATTTTGGCTGCGGGAGTTGCAGTTTCTTGGGCACGTCGTGTCCCAAGATGGAATCAAAGTAGACCCGACGAAAGTAGAGGCAATTCGCGGTTGGGAAGCTCCGAAGACACCCTCCGAAGTCCGAAGTTTCTTGGGTCTAGTAGGGTACTACCGAAAGTTTATTAGAGATTTCTCCCGGATAGCTACGCCCTTGACTTCATTGACGAAAAATAATGCAAAGTTCGTCTAACGTAAGTTCAGAAGGAAGCTTTCCAGAAACTCAAGGATATGTTAAGTAGCGCTCCGATTTTGACTTTTTCGGATGGTACGGAGGACTTTGTAGTATATAGCGATGCGTCTAGATTGGGCTTGGGATGTGTCCTAATGCAGCGGGGAAAGGTGATCGCTTATGCATCACGTCAGCTGAAAGACCACGAATCGAGATACCCTACCCATGATTTAGAAAGGAGTGAAAAGCTGATGATGATAGCCACCAGAGCGGAAGTAACATCAACTCTTCTAGAGGAGATCAAGAGATACCAGACGAAAGCCTTGAGACCCAAAAACCTTAAGACTGAAAGAGTGGTGGGCCTTATGGAATTATTGATAGAGGACAGTCGGGGATTAAAGTGCTACAACGGAAGGATCTGGATTCCGAGGCAGGGGGATTTGAGGAAGGTTATCTTAGCGGAAGCTCATAAGTCAAAATATTCGATTCATCCAGGGACAAACAAGATGTACGGGGATCTGAAACTAGACTATTGGTGGTCGGGATTGAAGAAGGATATAGCGCATTTCATGGAAAGATGTTTGACTTGCCTGCAGGTAAAGGTGGAGCATCAACGACCGTACGAGAAACTCCAACCGTTAGACATCCCTGTCTGGAAATGGGATCAGATTACGATGGATTTTGTAACGAAACTACCTAGGACTCCGAAGGGGTATGATGCAATTTGGGTCATCGTGGACCGGCTTACCAAGTCAGCGCACCCGGAAAATTTAAGGTAAGTATTTACTCTCGTATTTCAATATCGTATTATATTGGTGACTATGGAAATCTTGGGAGTATAAAATGCATGTTTAATCATCGTTTATGTTATACCTTTTAGATTGCCTAATCGTACATGAGGGTCGTGTTGAAAATCAAGTTTTTGGGGTCTCGGGGGTTTGTCGTGATAGTGCCACACGACAGTGCCCTGGGCACAGTCACAGGTCACTATCGCCGGGTGTGTACAGAATGTGGTGTGTGATGGGCGATTGTGACACCGCGATAGTGACATGGGCACTATCGCCGGTCACTATCGCTGGAAAGGTACCGAGAGGCCCCTAAGGCTCGCGATAGTGCCATAGCACTGTCGCCGTCGGGGCTGTTTGTTTAACTACAACCCTTGACCGATTTTGACTGCACTTTTCACCTCTCTCGTTTTGTTGGGCGATTTTGGAGACCTCAAAAACGATTTTCTCCTCTCAAAACCCTAAACCTCATTATTTTCAACCTACTTCTTGTTGGGGTTTTGGGATTGCATTTATTTCTCCTCAAAGGAGCATCCATTAGAGTTATCAAGTCAACCAACCACCTCATTCAAGTCCAACCTCTTCAATCCAGAGTTTCCTATTTTCTAGGTTTTAATCAAAAACCTAGATTGTGAGTTTAATAAACCTTTGTTAAAACTAGATACACATCATAATCTACTACTTTCTATTATCATGCATCTTTACTGAGTTATTCATTTCTAATATTTGATTCTTGGGGCTTTCCTTATGAATATGTCCAAGTCCTCTTTACCTATGTGGAAGAATTTCCTTAAAAGTATTAATGGGACTTCTTGGCTTCAAAGAGTTGGGAAATATGTTTGGTGGGGTCACTTTGGACACAATATTATATGAGTGGTTTGACCCAACCTTTGGATGGGGGATTGTTTGATGAATACATGTTTATATGTGACTTGCTATGACTTGATGGAATACATATCTTGAATTTTGAGACAATTTATTACTTGAGACACCATTTGGTGGAATTGCAACTACATGATTAAGATTGTGGTCATACTTGCCTTGTTATGGACATTGTATTAATTGGGATAGTATGGTTTAATATTGTACCCATGGTTGGTATTGAGAATATTCTTGGGCACAATGTGCTTTGAGGCCTACTATTAATAATGTTGGACGAACCAAGTCGGTAGACACTAGGAAGATGTAGTCTTGGGTGCCACCGTAATGGTATGTACCTAGACCACCGCCATTCGGGGTAATGCAATGGTTGTAGTCATCGGATGTGTCGGGCCTTTTAGATGTCACTCATGGTAGTTGGCGTCAAGGTATATCGACTCTTTGGGTGGAACTTGATTAGTGCTATGAGTCTCCCCCATTGACTCCACATTTAATGAACTTTGGTTAACTGCTGATAAGAATTGTGTTTAGATTAATATGTTATTTCTTGTACAACTCACTAGGCTCTTTTGGCCTAACACTTGTTTGGTCTCGATGTGTATCTCAGGTTCTAGCGGTGCCGGTGATAAGAAGGCCTAGCCGGACTAGAGTGAGCTTGGGGAAGACTTTTGGGACACCATTTCTTTAGAAGATGTCATTTTGGGGAAATTCGGATAACACTCGAAATGTAATCTTGTTTCAAATGAAATTAGATTAATAGGTTGTTATTCTCCCATTATTTAGAATTGTAACTTGTACTAAACAGGTGTAAATTCTTTCCCCATTTTTGGGAGGCTCAATTGTTTTGGCAAATTATTTACCACATTTCCATTTCCCGGAAAGTTTTTATTATCCCTATTTTTAAGGTGTTACATGTTAGACCACTTGAGAGCTTCCTAATATCACTTTCTAAAATGTATTAAGAATCACCATTAATGGCTAAGAAATGATATAAATGAAGTGAGAGGTTTTGGGGATGAAGACTTACCAAAACTGCAGAGAAAAATCGCCTCACAACCCTCGAAATTTGATAAAATGGTCTAAAATCGCGACATGGTATTTTTATACCCGACCACACTCTTCAGCGATTGTGACACTTGTCACTCTCGTCGGCATAATCGCCCGCACCCCCCGAACTCGTGGTATAATCCGCGCGAAAGTGATCAGCGATAATGACCAAAGGCATTCTCGCCTGGCATTCTCGCCGAGTTGGTACCGAGGGTTCCCTCCCTCACGAGACTGTGCCTCCGCGACTGTGACACTCTGTCACTCCCTCAGGCACAATCGTCCAGATGGTATCGTGGCTCGATTTTCGTCCTAAAACTACACTTCGAACACAAGTACTACCTCAGAATTCAATACTTAGAATTTTAAAATTAAAAGGGACAACCACGCCATAAGGTACGATTCTTATTTAAACAAATGGATTCTTCAGATAAACAAATGTCCATAAATCCGGGTGTTACATTTAGTATTTGAAGTGATTAAGTCACTGGACAATTTTTTCAAACAAGTAAATCCTTGAACATTTCAAAACTTGTTAAATAAATCATTGGACTGTTGGATAACCTATAGAATATATCCTTATTACTTAAAAATATAACTTGCAACCTACATAGTAGATAAAACTACAAATTAAAAAAAAAATGTCACCTACTTTATCCACCTACAAATTAAAAATGAGGAAATTAACTAAATAGTCAATCTCATCAACCAAATTCATTTTTTTTTACCATTTTTCAAAGTTTTCATTATTAAAATAGTCAAAGTTTGCGCATAATGTTTTTTTTTCTATGTAAGGACTTTTTTTTTCAAAAAAAAACATCTTTACGTAGAAAATTTTGTGTAAAGATTCACTTTCTAGTTATAGTTTTAAAAAAAACTACATTTGCATCCTTATAAAGTTATAATTAATTAGTTATTTAGTTTATTTTATATCTATTACTTTTTTCATTTACATTTTTATTTTATTAACAAGCATAATCGTATATTAACTAAAATATATAAAAAATAGTTTCTTTTTTTACAAATTACATCATTATAATCGTTTCGTCAATACGTTGAAAATGAACTCAATATTGTTTTTGAACTTAATTTTATATTATTGAATATCATAAATACGTACATTTATTTTTAATACTTATCATTTAGACATTTATAGTTACAGATTAATCTTATATTATTAAATAAACAACCTTAAAGGATAGAAAGTGTAAATATTAAATATAATTTACGTATTTATGATATTTAATAATATGATATTAAATCCAAAAAAAATCAATATTAGGCTCTTTTTAAACGTATTGACAAAACAATTATAATGGTGTAATTTGTAAAAAAACGTATTTTTTTGATGTATTTTAGTTAATATACAATATATGTGTTAATATAATAAAGAGTTAAAATGAAAATAAAAAAGTAGAAGATATAAAGTAAATTAAATAACAAATTATAAAGATGCTTTTTAATTTCTTTTTCTTTTTTTTTGCCGAAAACAAATTCTTAAGGCAAAAAAAAACACGTAAACTGACTATTTAAAAAAAAGACTTTGAAAAGTGCTTTAAAATGAATTTTGTTGATGAGATTGACGATTTTAGTTAATTTTCCCATTTTTTTATTTGTAGGGGAATAAAATAGATGACATCTTTTTTTTTCTTTTCCAATTTGTAGTTTTACTTATTATATAGGTTGCTAGTTACATTTTTAAGTAACAAGGACGTATTTAACAGGTTTCCAAAAATCCAATGATTTATTTAATGTGTTTTGAAATGTCTATGTTTGGCAAACTAGCTGATAAGTTAGCTGGTAGCTGATAAGTTAGCTACTGACTGATAAGTTAGCTGATGAAAAAATCACGTTTGACAAAAACTAGCTTATAAGCATGTAAAATTACTAAAAAGAACATCTAAAAAAGATAATCAATTACAATATTTAATAATATAATTAAAAAAAATAATATCGTAATATAATATAGAGTAAAATTACATGATTGGTCCCTGTGGTTTACATAAAATTGCACTGTGCGTCTCTAATTTGAAATAATTATGGAAAACGTCCCTATGGTTTACATTTTCACTTTTCTTTGATCCCTATACCCTAACACCGTTAAAAAGTTCTCTCAAATAGATTAACTAAAGGGGTAATATATAGTCATTTCATAATCATTTTTATTTTCTATTAAAATTCATAAGGACTAAGAATGTAATCCACTTTGTTACAAACAGTCAAACCTTAGGGACCAATCATGTAATTTATTATTTTATTTATTAATACATTCCCTGACACGTCTCTCTCTACTCCTTCTCTCTCACTCTCTCCTCTCTCCAATATTGTATACACACAGATCATATATATATATATATATATATATATATATATATATACATATATATTACCTCTCTACTCTTTCAATAATATATGAGGGTGTTGCTATAGCAACACCTATCTATATATTATAGATATATTTGACTTAAATCTAATAATATAGGAAATATAAATTTTGACTAATTTATACTTATTGCTTCCACCTACATTAAGGTTCATACTTTTTATTATCCCTATAAAACTAATTTTGACTATTTAAAAAACTATAAAACTACTTTTTCTTATATATATGAAAAAATAAAGATTAAAGTAATCAGTTTTTTATTTTAATTAGTAAATGTTATATTAATTAGTTATTGAAAAATTAAATTTTTTAACCAAGTAATAAATTTTTTACACCCAACTACCCATTTTTCTACTATAAAAATAAGTCATTGCTAGTTTACTTACTAACATATAAACTTATCTTACTATATGTATTTTTGCAAGTTATAAGATCTGGGAAGTGTTATGGGATGAGTTACAACGTCAAGATGGATTTGAGGATCAACATCAAACTAGGGACAAGATATTTGATATTTGATATGTATTTCATGTAGGTACAAGATGTGAAACCTGACGGAAATTGTGGATTTCGAGAGATATCTGTTTGCTTAGGTTTTAGCGAAGATAATTGGCCCAATATTCGGCGTGAATTACTGGAAGAGTTAAATATGCATAAGTCAGAATATTAAATGATATTTAACCCTTCTGATTTTGCCCAAGTTGGAGCATCGTTGAGTTGGTTTTATGAAGACAGATTTTCACCAATTGATCATTGGTTGAGTATGTCTGAGATGGGTGTACTAATTACTTCACGTACTTACCACTTCGGTCTACACCTCAACATTGGACTAAACATTCTCCTATTGCAATCGGGTTTGTAAATGGAAACCATTATGTTCGAGTAAAACTAGAAGGAGGGTATCTGGTGCCTACTATTTCTCCACAATGGTTACGTTGGTGGTATACATGTGCAATTGGATGGGCAACCCCGTATCAGGCTCGAATAAAACGGTACACCGATTATCAAAAATCCAAAGCTACAGTAGGACATGTTGTTTTAGATGACTGAATATTTAATGTCAAGTTCGTAATGTTTGATTTTATATTAACGGTAACATTTTTTAAAATTTTTGATTGATTTAAGATGTGTTGATTTGCTAGTATTTGTTTATATTATTATTTTGATTTATTAAAATGTTATGATTGCTAATTTTTTTTTATAATCTTTATGTTTTAAAATTTAAATAACTAACTTTGTTGTAATAACCGGGTGTAAATTCTTCATATTTTAAAGTTTGGATGTGTGTTGGTCAAGACTCAAAGGGTAAGGGAGTAAAATGTAACATTTGAAAGGAAAAGAGTTTTAACCCTAGTAATTCTAATCTGATATCATTTGGCGGTCGAGCAAAGGAGAGAGGGGTTTAGGGCGATTGTGAGATCGAAGAAGGGAAGGAGCAAACTCTTGTGTGATTTCAAGCTTTTCTGATTTCCTCCTTAAGGTAATCTTCCTCCTAAGTTTTCTTTCTCAATTGTAGACATTGTTATAGCAATCTGTTTTGGGGCTAGAATTTTTGATGAATCTGATGTTTGTATGGTTGGGTTGATTTTGAGATTTTATTGGAATTGAGACTTTGTATTTGAGTATTTGATTTTGGGATTTAGTTATTATTAATCTCTGGTACTAATGATGTTTCGGTGGTATCGATATATCGGGGCTCTGGGGTTTGAGTTTTTCGTCAATCTGTCAAGTGACTCTGGTCACCGGGTGGCGCAGACCCCGGTCGACCTTAGGAACCGGTCGAGAAGGGGGGAGACCCCGGTCGACCTAAGGCACCGGTCGGTCAGCGCATGGGGGACCCCGGTCGACGCAGGGGGAGGCCCCGATCGGCGCTTGGGGGGGGGGGACCCCGATCCTCGTTCACCCCAGGCGACCCCCATGGATTCGGTCCCCGGGTTCTGCAAATGGGCCGAAGCCCAAGTTCTTTTCTTGGGTTAATAAATGTAGGCTGTATTATTTATTAGTCCAGCCCGTTTTATTTAATTGCAAGGACTCAAATGTATCTCCTCTCAAATAGGATTGATGGGTTAGATTTCGGTTAGAGAATAGATGGTGTTGGGATTATGGAGTGAGGTCAACCTTATTATTAAATAGAATGTATCGAGAGTTTACCGAGCAATGTCTTGTTTTATAGGTTTGGTTCGGATTCTATAAAATTAGACGCAAAGCTTTGAGCAAAGGACAACGGGTGAGTTTTTCTGAACTAAATCTCTTTGCTAACGAAAGCATACGAAGTTTAATTTTAAACGTTGATTTACTTACGATGACATGATTTTTATGAAAGTATTTAAGTGTGTTATAAATCATTGATATTTACATGTATGCATACATTATATGTGGAGATTGTGACCTAAGTCGGGGAGTGTGGCCCGCCTACTCGTACCGGGGAGTGTGGCCCGTTTATGCCATTGGGGGTGTGTCCCAAAATTAAGGCAGTGCGAGTTAGACACATCGTCTTTGACGGTCGTGTGGTCAGTAGTGTGTTTATCTTTATGTGCTTATAAATCTGTTGATTTAAATTTGCTGGAAAGTTATTTCATTGCTTATCTGTTAGAGGGAACTCACTAGACTTATGGTCTAACCCTCACTTTTTCAAAACTAAAAATCTTTTCAGGCAAGCATGAATTAGAGAGAGCAAATAAGGGCAAAGGGAAGATGTAGCGGGAAGAGATAGAAGACCGTCATCTTAGATATTTATTTTATTATCTCAGTTATGTCGGTTGACTTTGAAAACCCTGAAATTTTATTGGAAGCTTGGGGCCGTTTCGGCATGAACTTTTATTCTATTATTAAGATTTAAATTGTCACATGTATAATTCATATATGAACTATATGTTCATATATGAACCAGTGCAATTCACAACTGAACTCTTTTAACTGATTCATATATGAACCTTTGTGATTCATATATGAATCAGTTGACTAACTAACAGATTCATATATGAACCTTTGTGATTCATATATGAATCTGTATGAATCACAAAGATTCATATATGAATCTGTATGAATCACAAAGATTCATATATGAATCAGTTGAACTAATTAACAGATTCATATATGAATATTTGTGATTCATACAAATTCATATATGAACTCATCCCGTGTATTTTACGAAATTACCCCTCTACCTTCTATAGACCACACAAGGAATTATCCGCTGCTTCGCGGTCAAAGCCGCAAATATTGACCAGATGAATGGCTAAGATTACTTCTCTATTTTTCAAATATTTACCATTTCTCAAATGAACCTCTCCCTATATATATATATATATATATATATATCACATTAGTCTTTGTATTCAAATTTAATTAACATGATTCATGTAAATGCTGACTCAAGTTTATGTATATCTTCGATGTATATGTAAACCAAGAAAAGAAAAGAAGATGGAAGGTAGGTATGTGGTTGGTGACAGTGAGGGGAGGGTGGGTCTCCGAGAGAAGAAAAGAAGATGGAGGGTGCTGGAGGGGGGTTGGGTTATGGAGATGAAAAAGGAATCAATAAAAGAGCTCCAACTATAGGTCGACGGTGCCGGAGTTACAGGTGGGGTAGGCCAGACCGCCAGAGTTACAGGTGCGGAGTTACGGTGGTGGGGAGGGCGAGTATGGTGGTTGGTGTCGAGAGACCACGATTTGGTGGGGGTGTAACCTGGTCTCGTGAGATCTGCTACACATACATGTGTATATATATATGGGGTAGGGAACGAGTAGGGTGTTGGTGGCATTTATGGTGGGAGGTGGGTGATAACGATGGTGGTGGGAGGAAGTGTGTGATGGTGATTGAAGAGGATATTGAGGAGAGGTGATATCGA